>JANAVB010015000.1:21748272-22035772 GCA_029216955.1 Iris pallida | reverse complement strand
TCCACCGCAAGAGACACGCTGACAGCAACCCAGCCCCTCGCCGGCAGCGACACCCTCGTTTCCCCCGGCGGCGGCTTCGCTCTCGGGTTCTTCACCCAGCCTGCGGGCTCCAGCAACCGGTACCTCGGCATATGGTTCAACAACATCACGGACCACAGGATCGTGTGGGTGGCCAATCGCGACAGCCCGGTCGTCACCTCAACCGGGACGCTCTCCATCACCGCCAACGGCAAGATGGCGATCACCGACACGCAGTCGAACGTAGTCTGGTCTGCAGCAGCAGGCGGAGGAGGAGGAGGCAACGGATCGAGTACGGCTGGCCAGGTAGCACAGCTGCTGGACAATGGCAACTTGGTGATCACGTCACCGCAAGGGCAAGGCACGCAGAACAGCAGCTATGGCTGGCAGAGCTTCGACTTCCCTACCGACACCCTTCTGGCAGGCATGAAGCTCGGCCTGGACCGGACCACCGGCCTGAGCCGCAACCTGACCGCGTGGAAGGCCGCCGGCGACCCGTCCGGAGGGGACTACTACGTGGCGATGGACTCCGACACCGACATCTACTTGTACTCCGCTGCGTCGAAGAAGATTTGGCGCAGCGGATCGTCGGATGGGATCAACTTGAGCAAGAGCGGTGTCAACTATAGGTACGTCAACACCGCCCAGGAACTGTCCTTCTCCTTCCAGCCGCCGGCCGACAAGCTGGTCATACTCGCGGCTAGCCCGTCAGGGAAGGCCCAATGGCTAGCCTGGTCTCCCGGTTCGGGAAGCTGGGAAACCATCTCGGAAGAACCCTCCAACCAGTGCGACACCTACGGACACTGCGGACCCAACGGAGTCTGCGACACCAACGCCTCGCCTACATGCTCCTGCTTGCAAGGATACGTGCCCAAGAGCCCCGCCAAGTGGGCCTCGGCAGATTGGGCGGACGGGTGCGTCAGGAAGACGGGGTTCGACTGCAGGAACGGGACGGACGGGTTCTCGACGGTCTCGGGGGCCAAGCTGCCAGAGGCCCCGAGGTCCTTGTGGACCACTGCGTTCAGCCTCGACGAGTGTAGGCTTATGTGTTTGCGTAATTGCTCCTGTACCGCCTATGCTATGGATGGGAGCAAGTCGGGGTGCGTCATCTGGGTCACCGCCTCGCTCTTGGATGTCGCAACGATTAGCGGGTTTGAGCAGGATCTTTATGTCCGCGCCGCAGCCGTTGATCTAGGTATGTATGTTCACTACAACTTTATACACGCTACAAGGGAAAACGATATATGCCACAAGTAACGATATAGCTCAATTTAAAACATAGTGTCACAATATTTGAATTAGTTATGCCTCAGCTGCCAGCATTCTACCTTTTTTTCCCCTTCTTAATGAGGCCTGCTATTGTTTTTAGGCTAAATTTTAATTGATGCTCTTAGGTCTCAACTATTCCAGTTTTCAACTTGATACCATACCCTCGCCCCCTCCCCCCATCCGACTGCACCATCTCCGACCACGTAGCCTGCCTCCTCCCCCCATCCAACTGCACCACCCCCGGCCACGTAGCCCGCCCCGACCCCCCCCACCCCCACCCCACCCCACCCTACTGCAACCCCGCCTTGGCTGCACAACCACCGCGCACCCCGTCCACACACACCCTGCACGTCATGCCCCCAACCCCGTCCCCCCCCCCCCCCCCCTCGCCTCTCTCTCCGTCCGTTGCGGCAGCAACAGCAACGACAACACGTGATGGAAGAGGTGGGGGAGAGGTGGTAGTTTCGTCTTTGTTTTTAGGATATCAAGTTGATACCTATCAAATTTTAGGGTATCAAGTTGAAAAAACTGGAATAGTTGAGAGAATCGAGTTGAAATTTAGCCTTGTTTTTAACTAGACCATACTATTTTGTAATTTTTATTTATCAATAGTCCATAATGAAATACTAACTTTCTAGAGGGACATGTATAAAGTTGCAAGGAGAAACAAAATTGTCATTTATGTTATTAATTTTCTTTTGAGTGAATCATGAAGATACTGTAATGAAAACATTACAAACAAGTTTAAGAGCAATGATAAAAAAGGTTCCATGAGAGTTGATTAGGTGTTTGAGGAGAGAACAAAGCATCCTTATCCAGAGAAAATGAAGGCTATTAGAATTTGTCCACCAAATATCTTTGCCAAATCTCCAACCTCATTACCAAGTGAGTGGAGCACTTGTCTTTATTTTCCAAAACAACTTTTTGAAAATTGGAAACATTTTCTTCACATCTTAAGTCCAAATTTCAGGGTCTTCATCTAGAATAATAACCATTTTCAACACAAGGTTACTTAGACAGTCAGAGATATTCCATTATCACTTAGCAAATAAAGTATAGTTCATAATTCATAAACATGAGGTTCTTAACTCCGTATCCGAATTTAATCATGGACTCTCAAACTCTCAAACTTGAAGTCTGAAGATCTAAAAATCTTCCAATCGAGTTAATCTTATTATGATTCATGAGATATGTGGTAAAAAATGCCATTCATTCTCTAAATGTCTAAATTACATGGTCAGGCAAATATGATATCTGATCATTTGATTTATACTATTGTTATTGGTCCAAGTTTGTGTCCTGTACATATGGAAGTGAAGAAGAATTTTTGGTCAATCGACTTACCAATTGGCTGGTTTGGTTAGTTGGGTTTTATCGTAATATTTTAAAGGATATTGGTATATGCTCTTTGTTCTTATAGAAAAGATTAAACTCCTCTACGTGGAGTATGATTGGTTTTCTCCAAGCTAGGACTAGATACTATGATTGGTTTTCTCCAAGCTAGGATTAGATACTATGATTGGTTTCTCCAAGTTAAGGACAAGATACTGTAACGATCCAAAACTATGAAGAAGACGAAGAAAAAATCTTATTTATTTTTGCATTTTACGAGGCATCAAGGGTTATTTACAGGAAATACAAGCATTCAAAGGAGGTGCTAATTGGAATCCTAATAGGGCAAGTCAAAGGAGGTTCTATACTAGTCAAAGGAGGTGTTAATAAGAGTTATTATTTGGAAGCTATATGGTATCCTAATTTGGAAGAGGAGGTAATCTTTATGTAATCTTATTTGACAAGCCATGTGGTATCTCTATAATTAAGGAAGTAAATCCAATCAAATCTTGGTTTAATCTAGAAAAAGAAATTGAAAAAGAATCTCCCTCTTTAATGGATGTAACATTAATGTAATCTTCTCTACAATCCCTCTCAAGCGAAGTATAGATATTTGCCATGCTAAGCTTGCCAAAAAGACTCTAAATCGTAGGACCAACTAAATATTTAGTGAATATGTCAACAACTTGTTTATTTGATGTAATATAGATCAAGCACAACTTTTTTGAATCCAACTTCTCATGAATAAAATGACAATCAATCTTAATGTGTTTTGTCCGATCATGTTGAACTAAATCACTTGCTATGTTGATTGTCGTCTTGTTGTCACAATATAAGCGAAAGGACAATTCAGGGGAGCAATCCAACTTGAACAACACTCTTCAACCATATTCCTTTGGCAATATTCTGGACGAGGGCTCTATATTCGGCTTTGCATTCGATCTTGCACATACAGTCTGCTTCTTACTTCGCTAAGTGACAAGATTGCCTCCCATGAACGAACAGTAGCCTGAAGTAGAGCGTCTCTATCATAAACGAATCCAGCCCAATCAACATCAAAATATAAAAGTATAGTTTATTGTAGACTGTTTGTAGCCAAAGCGAAGCATGGCTTGACACAAGCGGGCAAACCAAGTCCATGGAGATTGCTTCAACCCGTAGAGTGCTATGCAAAGTTTGCATATTTTTCCATGAGTTTCAAATCTTGGTGGAGTTTCTTTGAGATCTCCATTCAAGAAAACATCCTTGATATGTAGTTGATGTAGATGCCAATAATAGTTTATAGTAAAAGAAAGAACTACCTCGATAAAGTTGAGCTTGGCAACTGGAGCGAATGCCTCAACATAATCAACCTCAAAGGTTTTAGTAAACCCTGTTACAACAAGCCATGCTTTATATCTTCAATGCTTCCATATGTTTTGTGTTTGATGGTGTACACCCATCGACACCCAACTGGTCTCTTGCAAGTGGGTAGATTAACTAACTCCCATGCGTCATTCTTTTGGAGTGCTTCCATCTCACCTTGCATTTCTCTTTGCCATTGTCGGTCATGCTTAGTCTCAAGAAACCTAGTAGGAACAATAACAGAGGAAAGAGCAGACAAGTATTCCAAGTAACAGGGAAAAATATTGGAGTGGCCAATATAATTCTCAATAGGACGTGCAGTATAATGAGATATAAATCTAAAATGAGCACGAATAGTACAAGTAGGTTTTCTCAAAGCAATCAGTAAATCAACATCATCATCATCATCAAGAAGAGAACAAAAAGTAGGGATTACCAACATGTTGCGGTCTCCTTGTGAAGCATTGGACTGGTCATGGTTATGTCTTGGTAATTGTACATCTTCTTACATGTCAACAATGTCATTATCATTAGTTGTGCTAGGAAGATACCCTGTAGAAGTGTTAGTACAAGAGTCCTTAACGTATGTCATCAACATGAATGATATAGACGGGCTCAAGTCTTAACTTTTTCAGGTGATTGAATAGGTTTAGGAAAGGACTCAAACTCATGATTGATACTACACTGGAAATTGTTCCAAGTGACTGATAAGTTGATGAATTCTTCACATCAAAAAGATATTGTCCTCCAACATCGTGACCAGTCCAAATTCGTTGTTTCATTTGGAGATCTTAAAAGACACAATAAGTGAAAAAAAATTGTTATTGAACAATTCAATTTTTTTGTAACACTACTAACTGAAAGGAGATTATTAGACAGTGTAGGAACATGCTATATAGAGCTAATAGTTAAACTATCTAGTTTAAATCACCTTTTCCAGACATGCATGGTAGAAAGGGAACCATCAACAAGTTTAACTTTATCCTAACTAGAATAAAGATCATATGATAAAAAAGGTTGGAAGAACTAGTTATATGATCAGTGGCACCATAATTGATAATCCAAGCAGACTCAAGAAAAGAGGAGCAGTACAGAACATGATACGATATTGGAAACTGTGACACCATCTACCTTCTGTAGAAACTTACGAATATTCTCCACTTGATTTGGAGATAAGAAGTCAACAGGAGATCTATAAGGTAGGTTGAGATCAGGATCCACTAGTCTGCTTAAAGGAGACATTATTGCTTTTGAAAGGGTCATAAGCACTTCTTGTATTCTTCAGAGGTTGATACTTTTGCCAGCAGACGACTTCTAAGTGTTCCAACTTCTTGCATTGAGTACACTCCATTGGTTTTTCGTTGCAACTAGCCGTCCTCGATGGTCTTATACCTCCACCTTGGGATACATAAGTGAGCGCCAATTGCTCAGTAGTTATTTTCCTTTTTGAAGTGGCGTTCATCTCCCTTTTTCGATCCTCTTCGTTGCAGATATCTTCAAAGACTTGACCAAGGGATGGTAGTGGTGTATAAATAACTTTCAACCATTGCACTTCAAAAGAAAGATCGAGTCCCGCAAGGAACTCAAAAATTCTCTCCTTAACTTGCTTCTGGTAGTGTTGGTGATCTTCCTTAGTGTCCCACTTTGGGATAAGATAGTGGTCAACCTCTTCCTTAGAGGCCTTGCAAGGCAGCATGATATGTCGCAACAAACTACCCTCTATCTCAGAGTATGGATCTCCTAATTTAGGCGGTAGACTCACGTGAGGTTTCTTCTTTTGGCATAAGTTTTCTCCAACTTAGTCCAAATAAGATGAGCATTGTCCAAGTAGTACATTGTCTTCTTGATTTATGGTGCTATGGTAGAGAAGCACTATGATATCACAAGAGAGTTCTCCTAATCCTACTATCATAAGAGAGGTCACTTGCTGCATGCGCCTTAGCTTTTTTAGTAAGATACTTCTTACCACAACCGACAATGAAGAGAAGAGCGAACATCAACCACTCAAAGTAATTTTTCTCAATCAAATTAACTGAAGTACTATCTTCTTAATTGAAGTACTATAGAGAGGATAAATGTCGCCAAAATCGATTCCAACTCTTTCGCGAGGAGCCGAAGAAACCCCCTGAGAGTTGGAAGAGTTATCAGTAGATGCATTGTTGGCACCAAAGAAAAATCTTATAAGAGGGGATGCCCTCCATGGAAAGAACGAGATCAACAACCCTCTTCTAGATCTATCTATGCTCTACGCATAGAAAAATGTCCGTCTTTATGACACTTCTGAAGAACCGAAGATAGAAGAGAAGGCTTGGTTGGGACCAAACAGGTAGATTGATGATGACGAGGAGTATGCGGAAGATGCTGGGTGGTGGTGTAGAAGAAGAGTCTAGTCTTTCTTTAAATCTCAACAATAGCTCTGGTACCATGTAGAGATTCAAAATTATGAAGAAGAAGAAATTGTATTAATTGTTGTATTTTACAGTAGAGGTATCAACCTTATTTATAGAAAATACAAGTAGTCAAAGGAGGTGTTAATTGGAATCCTAATATTGCAAGTCAAAGGAGGTGCTAATAAGAGTTACTATTTGGTCATGTGGTATCCTAATTTGGAAGATGAGGTGATCTTCATGTACTCTTCTCTAGAGATACCTCTTTTTTTCTCCTCCTTCCATCTGCATGCCTACGGCTATCTAACCCTGCCCTCGATTTTGTAATATGTCTGAGTTTGAAATCCTGCTCACACCATCTTACTGTCATTGTTTTTTCCTTTATCTAAAAAAAATTGTTTACATTAAAACATTTTAAAATGTCCTTGAAAACAGAAACTATAGATCCTAATAATTGGCAGGAAAGTAGCAGTTTGTAAAGAATTTGAAGATTATTTTGATACGACAATGGTGTCATGCAGTTTCACCTGTTCAACCTCATAAGAAAAAATCTGCAACGACAGTTATCATCGTGGCCCTGCTTTCAGGATCAGCTCTACTAATTGCTTGTCTAGCTTGCTTCCTATGTAAAAGAAAGAGAAGGAGAAAGGGTATGGCAAACAGCTCATCTCATAAATGTTTATGGAAAACATTACTCCGCTTCCTTACTGTTCTTATAATATCACAATGTCTTCTGTAATCTCAGGTGCCACCAAGTTACCAATTAGCAAATCAAGTGAAAGCACTGAAGATCTAGACGTTCCTATATTTGATTTTCACACAATTGAAGCTGCAACTGACTACTTTAGACATGAAAACACACTTGGACAGGGTGGTTTTGGTACTGTCTACAAGGTAATTTTCTGTATTTTTACTAGGTATAATCTCTACCAAGCATCAGTTCCGTTGTCGACATAAGTAGACATCTGAAATCTCTTCTATTTGTTTCTGAAGACTATAGGTATTCCTTCCCGACTGAATCACCCAAGCCATTGCTATCAATTTAGAATCCAGCAAAACTGAACTGATTATTAACTCTTGCAGCTCTCCACCTATCAAAGACATTACTGAGTGATATAGTGGAAGTTGGGATTGTGTAAGTACACCAAGCTTGTTTAGGCGGCGCTAGACAACAAAGACCAATTAAAAGGCTTAGGCGAGACCTCAAGCCTAAAGATATAACAAAAATAGGAAATATAACTTTTACTTGTATAAATTCCTGCTGTGTTATACATTAAACATCATCATCACACTAAAGCTTCATGGACATTTGTAGTGTAACTCCAATCTCACATAGTAGGATCAGAACCGATATACAAATACTCGGCTTCCACACTTGCTTTGGCTACCACCGGTTGTCTCTTCTTGATGTAGAGTCTAATTAGGAAATGAATTAGTTAGGATTTGGTTAGGAGATTTGATTTTCCTATTTTTTAGGATTTCCTTATTAGGATTAGCTTTATTTGTATGAGAGTTAGGATTTGTCTTATTTTGGTTAAAGGCTATAAATGAGGGCCTAAACCTCCAGGTCCTCTGCCATGCCAGGTAAAACAAATCTCTTAGGGTTTGCTTGAAATGTGGGGGAAAAAATAAGCATAGTTAAATGAGGTTAAGTGAGGGAGGTTTAAGTGAGGAGGAATAGAGTCAATACATATAACATTGCTTGGATTAGAGGGAGAGTTAAGTAGGGTGTGTTTAATAACTCTTGCTTGGATTGGTGGTTTTGAGTGAGAGGAGGATTGACAAAAATATAATAGTTACCAAAATACCCTTATTACATATGTCATAAAATTAAATTTGATTGGAATTTTAATTAGAACTTATCAAAATATCTTCACAAATAAGGAAGTTACGGAGCAGCATGTTAAAAACAAGAAAAAAATGGAGAAAAAACTCATGATATTTTATAGGACAAATAAGGGATATTTATGATTTTTAAACAAAACCCCTCAATCTTCCTCGTTAACCCTCCGATTTTGGGGGTTAAAAAATAGACAAAAAATAGTTAAACAAACCCTCACTTAACCCGTTATAACCCTCTGTTGTAATTGAGTGATTTTATTGATTGAGTCTCATAGGCTTTATATAGCCTTTACATGATGGAATATCCAATGGAATATCCTGTGGCATATTCTGGCATCCCAAATATGTCCTCAGAATATTCTCATACTAAATATAACATATTCCCATACTAAATATACCAACACCAAATATGTCCTCAGGATATTCCCATACTAAATATAACATATTCTCATACTAAATATACCAACACTCTCCCTCAAGATGGACGAAAGATATTCACTAAGCCCATATTGTCACATCCTCTGATCATGCTCACAGAGCTAAGTCCTTTGGTCAGGCCGTCTGCTACCTGATGCTTTGTTGGAACGTGGCCTAGCTCCAGTAGTCCACTAACCAACTTCTCTTTGATGAAGAACCTATCGATCTCGATGTGTTTGGTCCTGTCATGTTGTACTGGATTGTTGGCAATACTAATAGCTGACTGGTTATCGTACCACAGCTTCATCTTGGCTCTTTGATCCAGCTTCAGCTCCACCAACATATTCTTCAACCAAAGCAGCTCTGTAACTCCCAAGGCCATAGCTATGTACTCCGCTTCAACTGTCGATCTAGCTACAATGACTGCTTCTTACTCCTCCAAGAGACCAAGTTGCCTCCTAAAAAGATGCAGTATCCCAAGGTAGATCTCCTGTCATCAGCACAACTAGCCCAGTCAGAATCACAATAGCCCTCGATGTCCATATGATTATTTTTCCTGAACATCAGTCCCTTCCCGGGGGCACCCTTCAAGTATCTAAGAATCTGGTATATTGCATCCATATGACCCTTTCGAGGGTCATGCATGTAGCGGCTCACCACACTAACTGCAAAACATATATCTGGACGTGTGTGGCTCAAATAGATCAGCTTGCCCACCAATATCTGATATCTATTCCGGTCAACTGGTTCTCCGGTTTCAGCATCCAGCTTGAACTTCTGGTATATCGGTGTCGTAGCTGGTTTGTATCCTATCATCCCTGTTTCCGTGAGCAGGTCTAGTGCGTACTTCCTCTGAGAAAGAACAATTCCCTTTTTATCTCGAGCAATCTCAATTCCAAGAAAGTATCGAAGAGGACCAAGATCCTTCACCTCGAACTCCTTGCCAAGCTTTTCCTTGAGTTGGGCGATCTCCTGCTCATCATCGCCTGTGATAATCATATCATCCACATACACTGTAAGCATGGTGATGTGGCCTCCACTTCGTCTGAAGAACACAGTATGATCAGCATTGATCTGCTGATATCCCATCCCTATCATTGCTCTCCTGAACCTGTCAAACCACGCTCGAGGAGACTGCTTCAGTCCATAAAGGGACTTCTTCAGCCTGCAGACCTTGCCTTTTGTCTGATTGATGCCGAATCCTGGTGGTATCTCCATGTATACCTCCTCCACTAGATCCCCATGAAGAAATGCATTCTTCACATCCAGTTGGTGTATCTTCCAACCTCCATTGGTTGCCAGAGAGATCAAGGTCCTGACAGTACTCATCTTCGTCACTGGTGCAAAGGTCTCGTCATAGTCGATGCCGTACGTCTGACTGTATCCTTTTGCCCCCAGTCGAGCTTTGTAGCGCTCAACCTGTCCATCTGGGTTCTGCTTCACAGTGAAAACCCACTTGCATCCGACTGCTCTCTTTCCTTCTGGCAGTCTCACCAGCTCCCAAGTTCGATTCTTCTCCAGAGTTCCCAACTCCTCATGCATCGCTGCTTACCACTTTGGATCGTTCTAGGCTACCTGCCAATTGTTAGGTACAGTAACACTATCCAATGATGCAATAAAAGCTACATGAGAAGAAGAGATGATCATATGAGAGAAATTTAGCAAGGTCCCAACTATATCTATCAGGAGGTTTTCCTGTATTGCTGCGAGTGGACCTCTATACTGATGATGGTTGGGGAAGAGGAGAAGGAAGGATATCACCTGAAGGGTAAGGTGGTGGTGTAGATGTCTCAGGAGTCAAGACGGGCGCAGACAAGGGACTTAGCACTGGCACTGTAGGAACTGGTCCTACAAGTTGCTTCTCTCGCCTGCTGTAGATAAGTATCCCCCCCTGAGCTGTGGGCCTAACACCTCTTATTTCCTTCCCCTGTCCCTTTTCACCTTCCTGTACCATATTTATTCCTCCAAGCCATACTCCGAGATCAGTCGAAATGCTTCCCAACAACTCCCCCTTTCGCCTCATACTTGGAGTATCAGACGAGATATTTGGGTTTTCCTCATGACTGTAGTATGGCTCATGTTCTCTGAAGTGAATATCCATACTTACAAATTTCTTTTTTTCCACTGGACTCCAGCATACGTAGCCCTTCTGAGTTTCCGAGTAGCCCACAAAGATACACTTGATTGCTCGAGGATCAAGCTTCCCTACCGATGGTCTGTTGTCCTTTACGACGCATACACAGCCAAAAACCTTTAGTGGGAGCATCCCACTATTATTTCCCTGCAGCATCTCGCATGGAGACCTCCATCCCAACACCTTCGAAGGCATCTTGTTGATCAGTTGAGCTGCTGTCAACATTGTATATCCCCATAGACTCTGTGGGACATTCATGTCTATCATCATACTTCTCGCCACTTCCAGGAGGTGTCTGTTCTTCCTTTTCGCTACTCCGTTCTGTGCTGGTGTATATGCACAGGTAGTCTGATGTCGTATCCCTTGGGCGGACAAGTATTCCGCAAGTGTCTTGTTGGTGTACTCCGTTCCATTGTCAGACCTCAGTACCTTCACTACTGCCTTGTACTGAGTCTGAACATGTTTGTGAAAGTCCCAAAAACAGGAGGGAACCTCACTCTTATTTTTTATCAAACACAACCAAGTAGTATGAGAAAAACAATATATAAAGGTAACAAAATATTTGTAACCATTCATAGGTGTAGTACAAGACTCCCAAACATCAGAGTGTACCACATCAAAAACGGACGAGCTCCTATGACCGCTACTCACATATGAACTCCTAGTAAGTTTGCCTAACAAGCATCACAAACTAGTTTCTCTTTATTAACTTCTTCATAAATTGCAGGATATAATTTGCTTAAAATACCAAATGAAGAGTGTCTCAACCTCCTGTGGTGGAGTCGCAATGTATCTTCCGTACTCATCTTCTTCAGTCCTCCCATCCCTGCCTTTTCTGCTATACATACTAATGTTGAATCCAATCCTTCTCGATCCAGGTACCACAGTCCATTATACAAAGTGCCAGTCCCAAGTCTTCATTCCGTCTTTTTCTCCTGGAAGATCACCTTAGGAATATCAAAGCAGACAGTTCATTTTAATTGGAGGATTATAGAACTAATGGACAAAAGACTGACAGGAAAAGAAGGAGCATGCAAAACATTGGATAATTTTACTGAACCTGTATAATTGACAATACCCTTACCGACCACTGGCTGGAAAGTACCATCATCTGTTTAAATGTTGTTCGCTGATGCAAGACGAGTGTAGGAAGAAAAATCACTAGCATTCCCTGTCACGTGTCGAGACGCACCCGAATCGATAATCCAATCCGATGATCTGAGGGAAGACATAGATGCAAGGGCGAGCGAGTCGTCAGTGCCTTCCGCCGACGGATGAGCATACATGGCAGCGTTGCCTCTGGCGAAGAATGAGGTGGACGTCTCCCCGGTCCCACTCCTCCTGTCTCCATCGCTCGACGCTCTCTGCCTCCTCCTGAGTACTTCCAACATGTCCTGCAGTGCCTGATCCTCCTCAGTATAGGGACCGTCAGTTGTCTCCTCGCCTTCTGCTACCAGCCGGTTCGTACGACAACCTCCTCGACCGTTCCGTCGACCCCTACAACCACGGTCACATCCTCCAAACTGTCTATGTCTTTTGCCTGAATCTTCCTTGGGTGGTTTGGTGCAAGCATACCTCAAATGACCCACCTTCCCGCAGTTAAAGCACTGTCGGGGCTCTCCCTTAGGTCCTGACGGTGCTCTTCGTCCTGTCGAGCCCTCATTCGGCTCCGTCTTCTCTTCCCGGGTTCTCCTTTTCCGTCGTTGCCAACTTAGGTAGGTAGTCGGTCTATCAAGCTTCAGATCGATGGAGGGAAGCTCCAACTTTGACGACGTTCGTGTCGTGCTCTCACCAGCCGACATCTTCATCAACTTCATCAACGTCGCAACCTCTGCAGGATCCAGCTTCTTGATGATCTCCTCCATCGATGCTTCTCCTCTCCGATCACGTTACGTCCGCTTCACGACTCACGCTCGTCCTTGTCGTCCGATCCTAGATCCGAACATATCTCTCTCCCATCAGATCTAGGCCCTCGATGTCACATTTGGATTGTCCTCTCATTTCTGTGACGAACGGTGATGTCAGCAGTGGTGACGGTGATGTCGGCAGTGATGTCGGCGGTGGGGACGGCAGAGGCAACGGTGATGTCGGCGGTGATGACGGCAGCGGCGGTGGTGACGGTAGTGGTGGTGGTGTCGGTAGTGGTGGCGATGTCGGTGGTAGTGGTGGCGGCGTTGATGACCGCTATGGTTAGGGTTTTGGGGAGGGGGTGATGGTTTGGATTTTTTGTGGCTCTGATACCATCAGAGCCGGCCCGGAGGTTTAGGTTGCCCTATCCTGGAGCTAATTTTGGTTGCC
Organism: Iris pallida; assembly: GCA_029216955.1. NCBI lineage: Eukaryota > Viridiplantae > Streptophyta > Magnoliopsida > Asparagales > Iridaceae > Iris > Iris pallida. The sequence continues at coordinate 22,022,731 of JANAVB010015000.1, read as the reverse complement.
CTTTAACCCTTTGGTGGGGTTATGCTGAGCCTAAGGGGTTGCCCTAGCAGAGAGGGATTGTCCTAGCAGAGGGGGGTTGCCCAAGCCCCAAGGCTTGTCCGGCTTACCCCAGGGCCGGCCCTGGATACCATGTTGTAATTGAGTGATTTTATTGATTGAGTCTCATAGTCTTTATATAGCCTTTACATGATGGAATATCCTGTGACATATTCTGGCATCCCAAATATGTCCTCAGGATATTCTCATACTAAATATAACATATTCCCATACTAAATATACCAACACCAAATATGTCCTCAGAATATTCCCATACTAAATATAACATATTCCCATACTAAATATACCAACACCCTCCCTCCTAAAATCTCATCCTCAAACCAAGCATGATTTTATTTTCCCTCACTTAACTCTCTGAACCCTTAATCCAAGCAGACCCTTAGAAATAAACTTTCATAAAACTTAACAATGCCATTAAAAGATGTTTAGGCCCTTATTTATAGCCTTTAGTATTAACAAATTAAGACAAATCATAATTCTAATAAATAAATAAACTAATCCTAATAAGAAAAATCCTAAAAAAGGAAAATCCAATCAAATATTCTAATCAAATCCTAACCAAATCAGATCAAATCTCCTAACCATATCCTAACTAAAACATTTCCTAATTAGACTGTACATCATTTCTTCATGTCACTAGGTTGTCGCCAAGCATAAAAAATACCCTAAAGTAGACAATCTATCATCTTGAAGCCATCCCAGTCTACGTCTACAAAACTTTCTAATCTTGGTTTGAAAATAAGAAGTCCGACCTGGACACCTTTCAAGTGCCAAATTATCTTCATAATTGCCACCATTTTCAGGTGTACTTGGGGCACGCATATTCCTGCTCTTTATGTGATGTTTGGTAGGTTTCATGGAGAGAAGTGGGTTTAAGATTAGGGTAGATGGGGTACTTGATGAATATGATGGCATTGAGCATGCCGACGAATTCCCAACTTTCTGGAAGAAATATATCATATTATACGAAAAATCAGTGGATGACATTAGAAAATTTGAGATCACCATGCTCTTATACCATGTTGTTTATCGCATTCACGGAGGAAATAGAGAAGATCTTAGGAAACAAGAGGAGAAAAAAAAGGCACCAAGAAAATTAGGGTTTCGTGTCATTAAAGAACCAATGAATGCACATGCCTATTTATGGGCCTTAGAGATTTACAACATTTATAGGATCTGTCAAACATTCTACCACAGATGAGCATCCACACTGCAAGGCACCTTACCACAATAACACTAATGACCTCCATAAATATGCCAAAAGTTGCAAAGGGATTTAATTGAAAAATCCCAGTAACAGTCCATTTCCAATGTTCTCCAATGATCATATCCTAAAGAATACTTAACAATGCCATATAATCTTGAATCAGTTCGGAATCCATATTCCTGCTAATTTTTCGGTACATTGACTTGCTATAAATATTCAGAAATATATCTAATACATGAACTATTGGGTCAAGCAGGGAATTCCTTTTAACTGCCTGCTAATTGTACAGATGAGTGTGAAATATGTAAACATCATAATGGGAGCAAAGTTTTAATGATACATGTTTATTGTTGGATGTGTCAATTGACAGGGTAAGCTTGACAATGATCAAGAGATAGCAGTAAAGAGACTTGCTAAGAGTTCACAACAAGGTACAGAGGAGTTCAAGAATGAGGTTATGCTAATTGCCAAGCTTCAGAATAGAAATCTTGTTCGGCTTCTTGGATGCTGCATACAAGGGGAGGAGAGAATGTTGATATACGAGTATATGCCCAACAAAAGTTTGGATTGCTTCCTGTTTGGTACACTCTTGGCTCCTTCAGTTATTTTCCTATGTGCAATTTATTTCATGTTAGTTCCCTTAACAAAGATATGGTATCATGGCAATTAGAATTTCTATTACCTTATAAATTAGATGTATATCTCATGGCATTACAATTTCAATCTAAATCATGTGCGTAGCTACTTACTTTTTCAATACTTACATTTCGAGAATCATTACATAACTATGGCAACATTTTTATGTTTTAAGTTTAAGGAGTAATCACTGCATCTATTGTTGGACCTAATAGATTGTTGGTCATTTGTTCTTATCAAGACTATTTAATACTTCCCTCATGAACCATGTCATAGTGCTAGGGGATGCACATGTGGAAAAGTCTCTAGCGGAATAAGGACATCCATAGAAAGATGAATTAACAGGATGATGGATACATCCTAGTGCCTTTGATGTCATCTTGGATTAGCGTTTTTTAAAGAGAAATGATAGATAAATAAGACAATATAAATAGTCTTTCATAGACAGATGGGTCAGTTGACAAACGGGGCTGGATTAAGAAGGGACCTTCCACGTGGTGGTATTATGTTTGACATCTCCCTTGATATCTAGTGGATAAGATTCCTGATGTGGCGACGAGGAACCAATTATCTAGCAACATTATGCAAGAATAATCTATTGTCCAGCAAGCAACGGGCTCAATACGTAATCAATTGTTGAGGCGATCAGCTGTACATTGTGGAGATAGCCATGGAGCCTACTTGCTTTTCCTTGTTATCGGGTCGTTGGTGCAGCGATCGACGTTTCCGTGTCCGCGTCAGAAGGCAATAGCAGGACTCTCGAGATGAGGGCAACTTAGATTGATCTCTATTATGTATTTGGATCTTGTTTTGTTAATTTGCATTAGTTAAACAAGGGGATCTTATTCGTGATATTTTAGCATAAGAATTAGCATATTAGGAATACATCAAATGACTATTTATACAAGTAAGCTCTTATCCTATGCTGTTAGTATCTTATAACACAGAATGCTTCTTACGGTACGATATTGTACGATATACTACCATTTCATTATTTATCTAGATCCTCTACGATACATATACACTGAAAGGTAGTATCAATTATTTTAATTGAGTCATGTAATCTATACTTAAGAATACAGTTTCTGGAACTAGATATACCTTTAAAGATGAAATTTTTTTTATAAATTATGAGAAAATTATATTAAATCATGTTTCTATATTGATTTAGTAGTTTAGATGTAAACTCCTTGAGTCAGTGTATCATACGATACACACTATGTTATGTTGCGAGCCTAGTTGACTTAAGTACTTATTAAATCTCTAATCGTGTGTGTGTGTGTGTGTGTGTGGGGGGGGGGGGGGGGGGGGGGGGGGGGGGGGGGTCTCACCATTGAGCCAAAAATAGAAAATGTATCCAATGAAAATATCTGTACTAGAATTAGGGAAAGAGATATGGTAATAGTCTCTTTTATCGTTCTCTTTGATGTTTTAATTCTTCTTCTTTTACTGATGCACACTACTCTTATTGTGGATATTGATGATTCCTTGTCCAATTTCATAAAAGGGTCATGATTAATGAATAACTGTACAAAAGTAATATACTTCCTTGAAATGTTCTATTGATAGAAAATGCCAAGGCGTGTAGGAAGCACAACTGAAGTTCATTGGAACAAATAAAAGGGTTAACATACCCCTACTTTGTATGTTTTCAGATAAAGAAAAGGGTGCATTGCTGAATTGGCAAACACGATACCAGATTATCATAGGGATTGCTAGAGGACTATTGTATCTTCACCACGACTCCAGATTTAGAATTATTCACAGAGATCTCAAAGTGAGCAATATTCTACTTGATAAGGGTATGAATCCAAAAATTTCAGACTTTGGTATGGCCAGACTTTTTGGTGGCGACAAAACTGATTTTAATACAAGAAAGGTCGTTGGGACATAGTAAGTATGATTCACAATCGCTGTGTCGTTTCATAGTTTCTTTATTTGAATCTCAATAGAATAAAATCTAAATGACGGCCTATGCAGTGGATACATGTCTCCTGAATATGCTATGGAAGGAATTTTCTCCTTGAAGTCAGATGTGTTCAGTTATGGAGTCTTAGTACTGGAGATCATAAGTGGAAAGAAGAATAGAGGGGCATATGCAGTCTCTGCATATATGAACCTTGTAGCGCATGTAAGTATGCTTGCATGGCCATGTTTTGACTTCAATAAAAGTTATTCATTATGACTTTTTTGTCTTGGTTCAGGCATGGAGTTTGTGGAATGAAGGAAGAGCATTGGAACTAGTTGATGGATCAATGGGCAACAGCTTTTCGATTAATGACGTCATAAGATGCATTAAAGTTGGTTTATTATGTGTCCAAGAACATCCAGAAGATAGGCCGTTGATGTCGTCTGTAATCGTAATGTTGGGTACTGATATTGTATCATTACCAGAGCCTAAGCAGCCTGGTTTCGTCGCAAGAACTTGTCACTCTGAGCAGGAACCAAGCTCAAGCAAGCAAGACTCATGTAACGATTTGACAAATACACTGAATCCTAGATAGATAGCTAAGATGTTTAATTGAGAATAATATTTTGCTCAAACAAGCATGAGTTTTGATATATGTCAAATTGTAAATTAATTAGGGAAATCAAAGTCGTAGTCACAATCATCTTTTTTGTAAATTATGTGAAGTATTGTTATTAATGGTTCACATTTACTTGTAGATCTTATAACAAATTTTAAAATGAATTATCCCATGTTATTAGCATCAGTAATTTGGATGGCCAGTATTTATTCCAGCAAGGTCTTGGACAAGAACAATGATAAGAATATTCATTGTTGGTTAGCATCAGTAATTTAGATAGCTCGAGTCTCTCAGAAGGATTTTGTGCACGTAGGACAATGAAAACGTTTCCAAGGAAACGAAGCAACATGACAAGCAAAGTGTAGAATTTGCTTGCAAGTCAGTTTCAGGTTGCTCAAGCAGCCAGGCAAGGTCTGATTGTGAATTCTCACTATATTTCTTGACCAACCTCAATTGTCTTGGCAGAACTAGATGAACCCAGTTATTGCCTCACACACGACTGTTGGTACCAAAGGCGGAATCAGAAATCTGAACTCGGGTGGGCTGGAATAGATTAGGGTGAGCTAGGTATAGCTCACAAAAAATAGCAAAAAAAAAAAAAAATTATACAAGAAAAAAAAAACCAACTTTTTTTTGGGGGGTGGGCCCCTTGCATTGGGTCCGCCTTTGGTTGGTACAATGACGAGCGGTGCGTGGTCTGCAAGTCCAACTTGGAGAGGATGAAAAACATAAAAATCAGAGATTATCTAAAAAAGCATGCCGGGACTTCATCACCGAAGAAATCTTCCAAGAAACCATTTGAAGAAGGTTGGGGTTCCAAGACCGAAAAAATTCCAAAAATAAAACCTATCAAGTATGTGGGGGCTCCGAAACGACAAATCATGGAAGAAACATCTAAAGTTGGTCGAGACTCCGTAGCACGATAAATATTTGAAAAAAATCTAAAATTTGCCGAGGCTCGGAAAAACGAGAAACCTCCGAAGAAAATATCTAAAATAAACCAAGCTTTGGAAAGAGAAGAAATTCGGGAAGAAAACTAATGTATGTCAGGTTCCGAGTAATAAGATGTAATATTTGGATTAGGAGTGAGCAACTACTGACCGATAACGAAAAACTGACCGAATACCGATTAAAAATATTCCGAAAAGTCGAACCGAAATTATGTACCGATACCGAATTGCTGAACCGACTAAAATATGGTATAATGGTAATGGTAACGGTTTGAGTGTAATACCATACCGAAAATACCGAACCGAACATATATATATATATATATATATATATATATATATATATATATATATATATATTGGAAAAAAGGTGAATATTATTCCAAATGAAAAGCCATAATCTTACAACATACAAACAGAGTGGGACTCCCACTCCTCACTCATCAAATCTCCATAGCATTTACATCAAACTCGATGTTATGGAGAATGCCAACTGGAGGGGTGACCAGCCCGTCAAAGATCCGAAGGTTTCGCTCCCACCATACATGCCAAACCGCAGCAGCCAGACGAACTCTGGCTGTTCGGAACCAGTCCTGTCCTCTACCCCTGCTATCTCGGATCACCGTGATGAAGTCCCCCACACATTTCCCGGAGGTGGACACTCCCAATAGACGACTCTGCTCCGACCAGATCTGCCATGCCAGAGTGCACTCGAAGAAGGTATGCTTTATAGATTCAGGCTCCAATCCACAAAGCACACATGTGGGATCCGGAACCGGCACTCCAAACGAACTCAGGCGATCTCTAGTCAAGAGGCGGCCCAGTAGAAGCTTGTAGACACACAACTGCATCTTCCTGGTCAGACCCTTGTACCAAACGAACTCGTAATCAAAACTCAACGGGGAAGCTCGCCGGATCAGGTTGTAGAAGCTACGGAATTGGAACTCCCCAGTCCCGGTAGATGCTCCAGTTGGCTCCCAAATCCACCGATCCGCAGGCAAAGTCGAATCAATGACAATAGATAAAATGCTCCCACCCAGCTCCTCAGTGAACCGATACGAATCTGGCCTCCACTCCCCATCACGTATGATGCGCCTGCACGTCAGACCACGACTGTCCTCCTGATGAGTCGGGGCTCCTCTGATGTCCAACAACGAATGCCGATCAATCCAAGGATCCCGCCAGAGATTCGTGCCCGACCCGTCCTTCATGAACCTCCGGATAGCAGACTTGAGCACCCCCCTGTGTCTAAAGATAGTCTTGAACGTAACTGAGTGGTTGTTGTCAGTAGCGCACATCCAAAAACTACCCTGCTTCACGTATCTGCTATGCATCCAGTCCGCCGAGAGAGACCCCCCGCTGATGAATCTCCAGGCCAGCTTAAGCGCAGAGGCCTTCCTAATCTCCAGCAACGGACGGAGCCCCACTCCTCCCTCCTTTCTGGGACGACAGAGCTGGTCCCAGGAGATCGCATGCATACCTCTCCTCCGAACGAAATCGACACATAGTCGCTCCACTCGTCGGATAGTGGCCACAGGTAGAAGGATGGACTGCAGCCAAAAATGGGCCACAGCCGAGATCACCGATCTGACCAGCTCGATACGATCGCCAAATGACAGACCTGCTGCTTGCCAGCTTTCTACTCTCCTCTAGACATACTCCACCAGACTATTACAATCCTGATCCTGTGCATAATTGACTGTGAGAGGCATTCCTAAGTATCGCACCGGAAGATCACTCCTCGCGATACCCAGCACATCAGCCCGCTCCTCCTTCCGGGTGCACATGGTGCTGAAGTAGACCCTACTCTTATCCCTGTTCATCTAGAGACCCGAAAAGGACTTCAAATCTTCCATAATAGTTGCAAGCGTCTGCAACCCCTCCGTCGAATGCTGGATGAAGACTAGCAGGTCATCAGCATATATAAGGTGGGTAACTGGGGGACCATCCTCCGAAACAGAGGTACCAGCCGTCCACGGTGTACTGCCAGATCCATCAAACAAGTAAAGTATTCCATAACCAGCGTGAACAGGTAAGGGGACAATGGGTCACCTTGCCTAAGTCCACGGTTGCTCTGGAAGTACCCATAAGTGTCACGACCCGCACCCTATTTAGGGTACGAGCACGTGGGTACGTCCAGCCTACGCCGCAGTATCGGCGGTAGAACGCTGTAAAGGTCATCTAGAATATATAGAATCTAAGACACAATAATATAACCTGTCATCTCCGCACGGAGGAATATAACAACAACTCAATCACATAATTCTAAGGAAGATAAACACGATGATAAAGATAAAGATAAAGATAAATAGTCTGAAATAGTGCCGAGCCACAATCAAAAGTTCAGAGACCAGGACATAAAATAATATCCCAAAATAAATACTACAAGTCTCAAAGTATCAAACTAGAATGTAATCAAGACAAAATCTAGGTGAACTAGGTCACTACTGGCGGTGCGTCCTCTACGAACACCGGGTCCACAGGCTGGTCCTGGTCGTAGGCTCCATCTATGCCAAACCCGTAGTAGGTCGGGCAATCTGCATCTAAATCCTCTGAAAAACAACGGGGGTTATCCTGTCAGGATATGAGCAAGTACAAACGCCAACAGCAGTTCCATGTGAATTGACAAATACTATAAGAGACAATCATAATGAAATATAAGATGAAATATCAAGACTGAAAGTAAACGGTACAAGAGAACTGTAAATTATGTCATGTGTGAGATATGTACGATGAAACTGGAATATAAACAATGAAAAGTAATCTGAAGTATGATGTAAACATAATAAATAAAGTGCCATGAGATATTAGAGCGTATGTGATCGGCTTGGGTCAAGATCAGGTTGTTCCATTTGACCGACTATGCACAAGTAGTATAATAATATAGGGATCAGGCCGGCCAAAATGGAAAGCTATGCACAAGTAGTATAAGGTCAGACTACACCCTACGTGTGGTGAGGGTGGAGCTATGCGCAAGTAATAAACAAGTAAGGGTAATGATCACATAACCTCTAATAACTCCCCCATCCCCGAGTAGTATAATGAATCCAGATATGACAGGTCATGACACGGGATTCGAAGAGCAGGGGGCCAGCCCACTCCAAAATCGGTGTCTATACAAGTACAAGAAACAATATCGAACAATGTACTCATATACCAGGTAAACCAGGAATGACATCTCATGACGAGATTCACGTATACTAGTCCGTGTATCCTCGTGTCGAGAATCAAGTATAACACTACAACTGAATCGGATATAGTAGATATCAAGACAATGAAAACTATCATAGAAGAATGTACTCGCCTGTCGTCCTGAGCTGAGAAAATCGAAACTACCACCCACTCAATGAGCCAAGAACGGTCAACTCGCACAACTGTCTCCTAATGCTGAAACAGACATTACCAACGTTTTCAGAATGGTCAAATTAGCTAGAAACGCCTACCCATAAGTCCAATTCTGGACACAGGGGCAAAACGGTAATTTCGGGTCAAAATGGTGTCCGCCGTTGGATCCACTTTGCACCGAAAAATGTGCCAGAATCTACGGTCTCTAAAGTCATCAAACTATATGTCTACAGGTCCGGTTTGACGAGACGAACCCAACGGTATATCCAATTTTGGATTCCGGTGGGCTGTGCACAAAATCACCCGTTGAGTGGAATTGTGGGCCCGCCAAAATGGCGTCCCGATCAACGGTCTCAGAATCGGACCAAACTTGGCATACAGGACCAGAAAAATATTTCGAGTCCAATGGCGCAAGTTTCGTCGCGATTTGATTAGTGTGCACAAAGTAATTGACAAATATGCAAAAGGCCGATACGATAAATTTTTGACGGATACGCTTCAAGTTCGTCGCGCACACGCGACCAATTTGAATTCCGTCAAAGCCCACACGACCACGAAGTCGATACGCACCTTTCGATACGTTCGGTTCGTGACCACGTCGCCCGGATTGACGGGACGGACGGCGTATCGAGACAATTTTACTAAAAATCCACTTTTGAAAATAAGTTTTTTCTCCAACTTCACAAATCAATAAATTTCTGTACAGTGCATAAAATTTAGTTCTACAAAAAGGGTTTTAAAGTCCTATAGGTTGTCTCCAAGTCTCTTCAAACCGATTTTGAAAACTTGCAACATGCTGGTGGCAAATCGGCCACGAAGTTGGTATTTCGGGACAATTTCTAAACCCAGAAAATCGAGTTTTTTCTCGATTTTGGAACTCGTTTTTCGTCGCACATGGTGCGAATCGGCACGAACTACTTGAGGGAAATTAAAGGGGTATATGTTGGGATCATACATGACTAAGTGGTTCGCAAAAGGACGGAGCGAGGAAGGAGAAATCTACTTCCGAAGTTGGCCCTTCGCCGACAGTTTCTGCGCACGGGTGGGATACGCGTTGCACTTTTTCCGGCGATGGACGGCCGCGGGTTGGCCTACGGCGATGTCGGGGTGCACGCTGGGTTGGGGGTGACGGCTAGGGTTTGAATTTTGTGAAAATCTCTCTCTTTCTCTCTCTAAAAATTATATATATATATATCTATATATACAACGTCGGTTCGCTCGGGTTACATTAGGAAAGGCGCGGGGGGGGGGGGGGGGGGGGGGGGGAGTGGCGCTTGATTTTGGCTACTGCTGCTGTTTCAATTCGTGGGGGGTCGCATGCTTTGGTTTTTTTTTTTTTCTTTTCTTTTCTTTAATACTTAAGACTAATATATATATATATATATATATATATATATATATATATATATATATATATATATATATATACACACACACTATAAATACATGCATACATACACACATACATACATACATACATAATATATATACATATATACATATATTATATTATATATATATATACACGTATACGTATATATTTATTTATATAAATTAAACCGATAATATTTACACATTAATATATATATATATATATATATATATATATATATATATATATATATATATATATATATATATATTTCATAAATGGAATATCACCTAAAAATATATAAATAAAACTCAGAATTTATTTATAAACAAAACTAAATATTTTTTTATATATATATTAAATATATTAAACTTTTTATAAATAATAACACTATCGATAAAATACCTATTTAAATAATAATATAAAGACACTGAAAATAATATTTAAATAATATTAAAAATAATGAAATAATGCAAATGACCATATTAGCCCTATTAAGAAAATTGGGGGTGACAAATATACCCTCCTAAAAAAAATTTCGTCCTCGAAATTAGAGCAAACTAGCACAATAATAGTAACAAGAACAAAGAAAAATACCTCAGGGCTCGAAGAGATAAGGGTAACGCTCCCGCATCTCGTCCTCTCTCTCCCAGGTAGACTCACCTGGAGAGTGATGCCTCCATGCAACACGAACCAAAGGAATAACTTGGTTCCGGAGCACCTTCTCCGGATGATCCAGAATCTCCACAGGCTGCTCTGGATAGCGGAGAGTAGGCCCCACCTCTAACTCGGAGTGATCCAATACGTGATTAGGGTCTGCCACGTACCGTCTCAACTGCGACACATGGAACACGTTATGGACTCCCTCGAGCGTAGGCAGCAAGTCTATTCGATAGGCCACTGCACCGACCCTTCCAAGAATAGTGAAAGGTCCGATGAAGCGCGGACTAAGCTTCCCGCCTCGGCCAAAACGAATCGTGTCCCGTGTCGGAAAAATCCTCAGGAACACCATATCGCCAACCTAGACACAAGACAAGACTCAATACAAGATCCTAAAGCAAACAATCACAAACAAGCACAAAAACTGATACTAACCTCGAACTCTAACGATCTCCGGTGGCTATCGACCCAATGCCACTGTCTATCCTGAGCCACCCGAAGTCTATCCCTGATCAACTTAACCTTCTCTGTTGCATCCACCACCATATCCGGGCCAAGCAAAACTCTCTCACCGATATCGTCCCATGACAAAGGAGTGCGACATCTCCGTCCGTATAGAGCCTCAAATGGCGACATCTCTATACTGGCCTGATAGCTGTTGTTGTAAGCAAACTCTACCAGGTGAAGATGGTCCTCCCAGGATCCCCCGAAATCTAACACACAAGTGCGAAGCATATCCTCGAGTGTCTGGATGGTCCTCTCTGACTGTCCGTCCGTCTGGGGGTGATACGCGGTACTGAACTTGAGCTGAGTGCCCAAGCTAGTATGCAAACTCCTCCAAAAGTGGGAAGTGAAACGACTATCCCGATCCGAGACGATGCTTATCGGAACTCCGTGCAATCTGACTATCTGTCGCACATACATCTCTGCCAGCTTCTCCGTAGATAGTCCCACCTTGAAAGGCAAAAAGTGGGCCGATTTGGTCAATCTATCAACGATGACCCAAATCGCGTCTTTCCCTCCTGAAGATCGTGGAAGTCCAGATACAAAGTCCACAGTGATGTGCTCCCACTTCCACTCTGGAATGGGTAGTGGCTGAAGCAGACCACCTGGCCTCTGTCTTTCGGCTTTCACCTGCTGGCACACTAAGCATCGAGATACAAACTGAGTTACATCTCGCTTCATGCCATACCACCATACGTGCTCTCTCAGGTCTCTGTACATCTTGTTGGCTCCAGGATGCATAGAGTACTAGAAACGATGCGCTTCCTGCAGAATCTCCTTCCGAAGCTCTCCACTCGGAATGCACAATCTAGTACCGTGCCTCAGCGACCCATCTTCGGCTATAGAGAAATCGTCTAACAATCCGGCCTGCACCTGCTCCCTGATGCTCTTCAAGGTCACGTCATCAAACTGTGCTGATCTGACTCTGTCCATCAACGCAGACTGAATCTGTAAACCCCACATCTGAACCTCCATGCCCGGAACGATCACCTCGATACCCAAACTATCTAGATCGGCCAATTGATGACGATCTGTCTTCAAATACATAGCGACTGGATACCTGCTCAAGGCATCTGCAACTACGTTGGCCTTCCCCGGATGGTACTGCAAAAAGATATCGAAATCCTTCATCAGCTCAAGCCAACGCCTCTGCCTCATGTTTAATTCTTTCTGGGTGAACATGTACTTCAAGCTCTTGTGATCCGTGAAGATCTCCACTCGCTCTCCATACAGGTAGTGCTTCCACAGCTTCAAAGCAAAGATAACAGCTGCCAACTCCAGATCATGGGTAGGGTAGTTCTTCTCATGAGAACGTAACTGCCTGGATGCATAGGCAATCACCTTCCCGTGCTACTGAAGAACGCAACCTAAGCCCTTCCCAGAAGCATCACTGTAGATCGTGAAACCACCAGTCCCAGATGGCAACGTCAAGATAGGAGCTGTAGTCAACCTCTTCTTCAGCTCATCAAAAACAACCTGACACTCCTCGGTCCAGACGAACTCCACGTCTTTTCTGGTGAGCCTAGTCATCGGCTCTGCAATCCGAGAGAAGTCCTGAACGAACTTCCGATAATAGCCTGCCAGACCCAAAAAGCTCCGAATCTCCGCGACTGAGGTCGGTGTGGACCAAGACTCAACTGCTGAAATCTTCTTCGGGTCCACTGAGATCCCATGCTCGGTCACAACATGAACCAAGAACTCTACCTTCTCCAGAAAAAACTCGTACTTCGACAGCTTTTCATACAACTGCTCCTTCCTTAGAGTCTCTAGTACAATTTGCAGATGCTCCTCGTGCTCCTCTGGTGTCTTCGAGTAGATCAATATGTCATCTATGAAGACCACCATGAACTTATCAAGGTACTGATGGAATACCTTGTTCATCAAGTTCATGAATACCGCTGGAGCATTGGTCAACCCGAATGGTATAACAGTGAACTCATAATGGCTATACCGAGTCCGAAAAGCCGTCTTCGGGATGTCCTCCTTCTTCACCTTCAGCTGATGGTAACCGGACCTCAAGTCTATCTTCGAGAATACCTTCGCACCGCTCAACTGATCAAATAAGTCGTCAATCCTCGGCAACGGGTACTTATTCTTGATAGTGAGGTTGTTGAGCGCTCTGTAGTCGACACACATGCGTACCGTTCCATCCTTCTTCGGTACAAACAGAACAGGTGCGCCCCAAGGTGAAGAACTGGATCTGATGAATCCCTTGTCCTACAACTCGTCGACTTGTTTCTTCAGCTCTGCCAACTCGCTGTTGTTGATCCTATAGACATGCTGCGAGACAGGCTCAGCGCCCGTCACCAAGTCTATAGAGAACTCAATATCCCTGTCTGGTGTCATTCCCGGCAACTCATCAGGGAAAACATCCAAGAATCCTGCTATCAGTGGATGTGGCAACTCCTGTCCCGTCAACATAGCTCCACAAAAACCCTCTCCTGGCTCAGCTGCTCCTCTGGCAAACTTAAACTCTGGCTCTTCCGGCGGTCTAAACAAAACTCTGCCTCCTCTATAGTCTATACTAGCATGATGCCTGCTCAACCAATCCATACCGAGTACCATATCATAGCTCGGAAGGGGCATTACGAGCAAGGACGCACTCAAATCCCGGCCTCCCAGTGTAACTCTCCGCCCCTTGCAAATATTATTGACCAGGATAATGTCTCCTCCGGTCATAATCTTGCAAGTCCTACTCCGTGGTTCAGCAATAATATTGTGTCTAAGTGCAAAAGAGACATATACAAAACTATACGTAGCACCAGAGTCAAACAAAGCTAATGCAGAAAATGAATCGAGTAGAACAGAACCTGCCACCACGTCTGCTATGGGCTCGGCCTCCTCGACCGTCAGTGCGAACGCCCTACCCGGAGCTGTTCCCCTCTGATGCTGGGCGAAACGCTGCTGCTGGGTCGGAAGTGGCGGACCCCTCTGCTGAACAGCTGGTCCCACTAGAGCTCTAGCAGGAGGTGCTCTGTCCTGACCTCCCCGAGCTGGACGAGAAGGAGAATCTCTCAACTGGTGGTCTGGCGCTCCATAGAATAGACAAACGCCCAACCTCTTCCTGCAGACCTCTCAGGTATGCCCCGGCTTCCCGCAAAAAGCACACTGTGGAATCTGCTTCTGCCCCTGCTGATGATGTGCACGTGCTGGTGCCTGGTGCTGTTGCTGGTGGAACGGCTTCTGCTGAGTCTGATGTCGCTTGGCCGGTCCTGCACTAGAACCAGCACCTATAGCATCACTTCTCCTTTTGGGCCTGAGACCCAAGTCCTCCTCTGCAATCTGAGCGTCCATCAGAATGTCCTCAAGGGTCGCAGTACGACGCCCAGACATGCGTGATCTGACGACGTGGTTCAGGCCCCTCCTGAACTTGCGGGCCTTCTCTCCAGCATCCTGAACCATGCCCGGAGCGAACCGGCTCAGACGGAAGAACTCCGCCGCATACTCGTCCACAGACATGTTCTCCTGCACAAGTCCCACAAACTGGCCTTCCAGTGTACTAAGAGCCACATCAGTAAAGAATTTTTCCTTGAATAGCTTTTTGAAGTTCTCCCATGTCAAGCCTGTCACTGTCACACGAGGGTCTGTGCGGTACCAAGTCAGAGCGATATCAAAGAACTGACTCGCTGCTGCTGACACCCATAGTCCCCCCGGAAGCTGTGCTAACCCCAAGCTCCGCTCAACATCCTCTAGCCAATCATCGGCATACAGGATCCCTTCTGTTCCCTTGAAATCTCGAGGAAACATCTTCTTGAAATCTAACACGGAGCCATCTTTCGCCTGCTGCTGTTGTGGCTGCTGGGCTGGAGTGCCCTGAGTCTGAATTGCAGTCACCTTCTCTACAGCGGCGAGCGCTAACTGGTGCACAATCTCCATGCTCTGCCTTAAAATCTCTGTCTGCCGCTGTGAAGCCTCAGCTTGCGCTCGCTGCGCCTCCATCATCTGTTGGAGGAACGCGAACATCTGAGTAGCATCAAACGGCAACGCTGGTGGAGGCGGAAGAGTCCCCGGCTGAACAGGTACAGTCCTCGGGACTTGTGGAGGAAGACCCCCCGGTACTGTTGCCGCTACCTCTGGAACGGCAGGGACAGTAGGGTTAATCTCCTGATCCGCAGCTCTCTTAGTCAGAAAAATAGGTTGCGACGGATCGGACCTCTCCGGTGCTGCACTGGATCCAGCTGCCTGAGCTCGCATCACCGTCATCCTGAAGGCATATTCAAGCAAAGAAATCAATATGGCACATGATAGGATATCATCAAGGAAGGACAATTTATTTCGAAATGCAAGAAGAGTTTGTCATGGAAATCAAAAGATTGGAGTTTTCCTAATATGTGATTGAGTAACTCCTATCATAACCTAAAACCTATATCCTAACAGCAGGCTCGTAATTAGCACTCTAAGTCGAGCACCCATTACGAAATCGCACTAGTTGCGACTCTGACCTGCATGGGCCACCATAAAAACGTGTCACGACCCGCACCCTATTTAGGGCACGAGCACGTGGGTACGTCCAGCCTACGCCGCAGTATCGGCGGTAGAACGTTGTAAAGGTCATCTAGAATATATAAAATCTAAGACACAATAATATAACCTGTCATCTCCGTACGGAGGAATATAACCACAACTCAATAACATAATTCTAAGGAAGATAAACACGATGATAAAGATAAAGATAAATAGTCTGAAATAGTGCCGAGCCACAATCAAAAGTTCAGAGACCAGGACATAAAATAATATCCCAAAATAAATACTACAAGTCTCAAAGTATCAAACTAGAATGTACTCAAGACAAAATCTAGGTGAACTAGGTCACTACTGGCGGTGCGTCCTCTACGAACACCGGGTCCACAGGCTGGTCCTGGTCGTAGGCTCCATCTATGCCAAACCCGTAGTAGGTCGGACAATCTGCATCTAAATCCTCTGAAAAACAACGGGGGTTATCCTGTCAGGATATGAGCAAGTACAAATGCCAACAGCAGTTCCATGTGAATTGACAAATACTATAAGAGACAATCATAATAAAATACAAGATGGAATATCAAGACTGAAAGTAAACGGTACAAGAGAACTGTAAATCATGTCATGTGTGAGATATGTACGATGAAACTGGAATATAAATAATGAAAGGTAATTTGAAGTATGATGTAAACATAATAAATAAAGTGCCATGAGATATTAGAGCGTATGTGATCGGCTTGGGTCAAGATCAGGCTGTTCTATTTGACCGGCTATGCACAAGTAGTATAATAATATAGGGATCAGGTCGGCCAAAATGGAAAGCTATGCACAAGTAGTATAAGGTCAGGCTACACTCTACGTGTGGTGAGGGTGGAGCTATGCGCAAGTAATAAACAAGTAAGGGTAATGATCACATAACCTCTAATAACTCCCCCATCCTCGAGTAGTATAATGAATCCAGACATGACATGTCATGACACGGGATTCGAAGAGCAGGAGGCCAGCCCAGTCCCAAATCGGTGTCTATACAAGTACAGGAAACAATATCGAACAATGTACTCATATACCAGGTAAACCAGGAATGACATCTCATGACGAGATTCACGTATACTGGTCCGTGTATCCTCGTGTCGAGAATCAAGTATAACACTACAACTAAATCGGATATAGTAGATATCAAGACAATGAAAACTATCAGAGAAGAATGTACTCGTCTGTCGTCCTGAGCTGAGAAAATCGAAACTACCACCCACTCAATGAGCCAAGAACGGTCAACTCGCACAACTGTCTCCTAATGCTGAAACAGACATTACCAACGTTCTCAGAATGGTCAAATTAGCTAGAAACGCCTACCCATAAGTCCAATTCTGGACACAGGGGCAAAACGATAATTTCGGATCAAAATGGTATCCGTCGTTGGACCCACTTTGCACCGAAAAATGTGCCAGAATCTACGGTCTCTAAAGTCATCAAACTATATGTCTACAGTTCCGGTTTGACGAGACGAACCCAACGATATATCCAATTTTAGATTCCGGTGGGCTGTGCACAAAATCACCCGTTGAGTGGAATTGTGGGCCCGCCAAATGGCGTACCGATCAACAGTCTCAGAATTGGACCAAACTTGGCATACAGGACCAGAAAAATATTTCGAGTCTAATGGCGCAAGTTTCGTCGCGATTTGATTAGTATGCACAAAGTAATTGACAAATATGCAAAAGGCCGATACGGTAAATTTTTGACGGATACGCTTCAAATTCGCCGCGCACACGCGACCAATTTGAATTCCGTCAAAGCCCACACGACCACGAAGTCGATACACACCTTTCGATATTTTCGGTTCGTGACCACGTCGTCCGGATTGACGGGACGGACGGCGTATCGAGACAATTTTACTAAAAAATCCACTTTTGAAAATCAGTTTTTTTTCTCCAACTTCACAAATCAATAACTTTCTGTACAGTGCATGAAATTCAGTTCTACAAAAAAGGTTTTAAAGCCCTATAGGTTGTCTCCAAGTCTCTTCAAACCAATTTTGAAAACTTGCAACATGCTGGTCGCAAATCGGCCGTGAAGTTGGTGTTTCGGGACAGTTTCTAAACCCAGAAAATTGAGTTTTTTTTCGATTTTGGAACTCGTTTTTCGTCGCACATGGTGAGAATCGGCACGAACTATTTGAGGAAAATTAAAGGGGTATATGTTGGGATCATACCTGACTAAGTGGTTCGCAAGACGATGGAGCGAGGAAGGAGAAATCTACTTCCGAAGTTGGCCCTTCGCCGACAGTTTCTGCGCGCGGGTGGGATACGCGTTGCACTTTTTCCGGCGATGGACGGCCGCGGGTTGGCCTACGGCGATGTCGGGGTGCACGCTGGGTTGGGGGTGACGGCTAGGATTTGAGTTTTGTGAAAATCTCTCTCTCTTTCTCTCTCTAAAAATTATATATATATCTATATATACAACGTCGGTTCGCTCGGGTTACATTAGGAAAGGGGCGGGGGCGTGCTTGATTTCGGCTACTGCTGCTGTTTCAATTCGTGGGGGGTCGCATGCTTTGGTTTGTTTTTTTTTTCTTTTCTTTAATACTTAAGACTAATATATATATATATATATATATATATATATATATATATATATATATATATATATATATATATATATATATATATTTATAATTAAACTGATAATATTTACACATTAACATATATATATATATATATATATATATATATATATATATATATATATATATATATATATATATATATATATATATATATATATATATATATATATTTCATGAATGGAATATCACCTAAAAATATATAGATAAAAATCAGAATTTATTTATAAACAAAACTAAATATTTTTTTATATATATATTAAATATATTAAACTTTTTATAAATAATAACACTATCGATAAAATACCTATTTAAATAATAATATAAAGACACTAAAAATAATATTTAAATAATATTAAAAATAATGAAATAATGCAAATGACCATATTAGTCCTATTAAGAAAATTGGGGGTGACAATAAGGAATGCCCTGAATGAGAATAGAGAAAGTAGGGGACGTAATGCACTCCCGGATCAGCTCAACCCAGTGATCTGCGAATCCCATGGCAGTCATCAGATGGCAGAGGAAGTCACGATTGACCATGTCATATGCCTTCCTCAGGTCCGATTTTACACAAGCTTTCTCCCCTCCGGGTCTGCTAAATCCCCTCACCATCTCGTGGGCCAGGAGGCTGTGCTCTGCGATCGACCTCCCCTTGATGAACGCAGCCTGATTCGGGGATACCAAGTCCTGCATGATCCCCTCCATCCGTCGGCACATAAGGTGCATCATTATCTTATAAAGATAATTGCAACACGCAATAGGTCTGAAATCCGTCAATGCTGTCGCTCTCTCCTTCTTCGGTACTAAGGTCAGGAAAGTGTGATTCAGTTCTTTCAGAAGCTTCCCTTTAGTGAAGAATTCTTGGACCACCTCCACGACCTGATGCTTCAGAATGTCCCAATGGCGTTTGAAGAAACCACTGCTGAAGCTATCCGGACCAGGAGCTTTGTTGGGATCCGTCACCTTGATAATAGATTCCACCTCCTCCAATGTAACAGGGGCAAGAAGAATGTTATTTCCATAGGGGGTCACCAATCTCTTCGTAACAACCTCTGGGAATACGGAAAGGTAGTCAGTCTGGAAATATAACTCAGAGTAGTACCTGACAGCCTCGTCCTGGATCTCAGCCGGTGTTCCCACCAGAGTGCCATCTGGATCAAGCAGCTGGGAGATGTGATTCCTATTCTGTCTGGTCTGGATAACATCATAAAAGAACTTGGAACAACGGTCGCCATCCTTCAGCCAGGAACATTTGGCTCGCTGGGCCGAGCTAATCTCCTTCTGCAGCCTCATGATGTTGACTTCTCCGATCAGCTCCTTCTCTCTAGCCGCCAGGTCTCCATTAAGCATGTCAGCTTGCATATCCTGCTGCAAGGTCCGTAACTCCATCTCCTTGTCTTCTAAGGTGGACTTGGGCAACCCCTTCACCCAACTCCTAAGGGCTCTCTTAGTGGCCTTGAGACGACGAACTAATCGGAATTGGGCCGTCCCCTCTTGTCCGCTAGTAAGCCCCTCTGAGACAGCCTCCAGGTAGCCCTCCGAGAGATACCAACTGTTGTTATACCTGAACGGACGAGACTTCCTAAGAGACCGAGCAGTAAAGCCAACCCGGATTGGGGAATGATCGCTCGTCCCAGCTGCCAGACCCTCAGCCGAAGTGTTGGAGAAGTGTCGGAACCACTCCCCATTGTCCAGAGCACGATCAAGCTGACAAGCAACCCTGTTATGAGAAGCTTTGTTGTGCCAAGTCCAGATGAAGCCTGAGCGACTCAATCCCCGAAGCCCCGCACGCAGGAGGCATCTCTGGAAATCATAAAGGATAGAATCTGGAACCGGACGACCACCCAGCTTCTCCCCTTAGTACAGAAGGGCATTGAAGTCCCCGATAAAGAGAAAAGGAAGGCACGACGATTCAGCAACAGATGAAACACGGGAGATGTCATTCCATAAGGACTCCCGTCTCCTTCTGTCATTGTGTCCGTAGACAGCTCCCAGCAAAAACCGGAAGCCACCCTTGTTCACGAAGGAGATGGCAATCAACTGCTCCGACATCAATATCAAGTCACCATCCCAACTCTTCAAACTCCAGCGAACCCAAATCCTGGCCATGTCATATAGAGCCAGGTTGTGCAGTTGGGCCCAATGAGAAGGGGTCCGTCGAGTAAGAGTCTTCTCACATTTGATCTTGGATTCTAATATAACAGAAATGTCACATTTCTTTCTGTGGAGCACCACACAAATCTCTCTCCACCTCCCTAGCGAACACGCCTCCCTCATATTCCAGGCGATAATAGCCATTAATTAATGAGAAGTGGGGTCCCCAGTGAAATCTTCCGGATCGGCACCTGGAGAAGGTGCCACAACCGTCACTAACGAATCCTCCTCCATCCCAGTCGGAGCCGCCTGTTGGGAAGCGACCTGAGATAGTACCAACGCCCAGGTAGGATTGTCAACACATACCGCCTCCTCTCTGTCTGTAGTATGTCCCATCACCGTGGAGGGGTCATCTCTCAACAAGCCAACAATACGCCTCCTTTTACAGTAGACCTGCCCTCCAGATGATCTGCCCTCCCCTCGTGCCTCAATCTCCGACGCTACCATACCTCTAGTAACTATACTACTCGGCCCCTGGCAAGTGGACTTCGCCCCGCCCGTGGAAGCAAGCTGAGTAGATACAACGAGGCTCAAACCTCCATCACTCATAGGGTGAGTATCCACCCCCTCTAAGACCTCCTCTCCACTATCATCTCTGAAATCCATATCGCAGGGGGCTTTTGGAGCCACACTAGGAGGGATAATAGGCTCCACCGGAGGTCCAACCTCCGAAAATGCACTGGCCAGATGTCCGAAGCAGGAGCATCGTGAACAGGTAGGTGGCACCCATTCATACTCCACCTTCTGGGTGAGAACTTCCCCAGAAGGGATCTCATATTCCACCATCTTTGGGAGCTCCCCACTGCCCGAATCTCCACAAAGATCCTAGCGTATATCAACCTCGTCCGAAAAGCAGTAGCTTCATCTGCCTTGATCGGGGTGTCCACCAAGCTGGCTAGCCGCATCAACAGAGGTATGCTCCAAAACCCGACCGGGAACTCAGGAAAGCGAATCCATAAAGGGATGGCATTCAGAACTTCCCTCTCTGTCACGACCCGCACCCTAGAGTTAGGGCACGAGACGTGGGTACGTCCAGCCTACGCCGCAGTGTCGATGGTAGAACGCTGTCCTAGGTCAACATCTAACAATATAAAGGTACCTGTACAGTATGTACTCTCCGAATAGAGGTGACATAGCAGATACTCAATCACATCTAAGGTAGAGCATGATAAAGATAGATAAAACATAAAATCCAAAAGAGTTACAGCAGATAGAAGTCTAAGTGTCTAAGATACACAAACCCAGAAATACATCTCAAAGCTCAAATCCAGTAATCCATAAAGTGAATACAACTCAAGACAACTGAAATGACTATCTATACAACCTCTACATGTGTCTCTTCTAGGCTAGTAGGCAACCTCCAGGCTATCTGTAAAATTTATCAACAGTTCCAGTCAGGACAGGAACGAGCACAATACATCTCAACAGATCATGGCAGGTTAGAAATATAAACATGCAGTAGAGTAAGATATAGAAAACTGAAAGGAAGTACATGATGTAAACAGAGAGAGAACTGTAATAGAAATATCTACTATAAATAGAGAACTAACAGTGGCTAGTGATGTAGAGTACAAGATAGCACATATGAACAGGACAGATTAGTATATGATCTACACTAAGGAGTTTCACATGATCTACACTACTATGGAATTTGTTCACATGATTATTAGCACTCTTCCGTTTTCCCCAATCAATACACAAGGATCTAAGCAGGTTATGTTATTATACATGATATCACATGACGGCCCATGAAAGGGTGCACATGATAGTATACATGAGGGCTCTGTAAATATGAGAGTACATGATTCACAAGAGTATACATGTATGGTGAAAGCACAGGAGTACATGATGAAAGTGAAACGCACATGACACAATGTACCCGATGCTTCCGAGGGGGATAACATCGCATGAAGAGATCCATATAGTACTAATCCGTGATAATGTCATGACAGCATCAAGTAAAGTAATCTAAAGCAGGAATATAATTCTAACAAGTTATAAAATGATCAGAGAATATACTCGCCTGATAACCTGAACAACTGATAGGTATAGGGGTCCAACTGAAGCCACAAAGTCCTATTTAAAGCAACACAGGTTACAAGGTGTTCAAGTTGTAATAAATGAATCTCTACAAGCAATCTATATTATCCTAGGTTCTTCTAAGTCAAATCAACTCTAGGTCAACTCCGGTCAACAATCTAGTCAAACTAGGTCAAGTGTTGACTTACAGTTGACTTTTGGTCAACTAGTCAACACTGGTCAAACAGGGTCAATTCTAGTCTAATTATTAAAGATATAAAATGTACTTCGTTATTCGTACGTCGAAGCTTACGACACGCAAATCGAGATAAGATGATCAACGGTAAAGCTAATAATCTTATTATAGTGATACACGTGTCCATCTTGTCAATTTCAGCGATGTGAGATCACTGGAATTGACTGATCTCAGTTCCATTGTACTAATCCCGAAATACGAATATTATAAGAATTAATTATTAATAAAAGGGTGATACATGGAGAAACTATCTACAAACATTGTCGGATGATGAAATAAACATCGCCAACGTGTACAGAATAGTCAAATTAGTTAGAATAGCCTACCCATCGGTCCAATTTGGACACAGGGGCAAAAAGATAATTTTGGGTCAAAAACGGTATCCGTGTCGGAGCCGTTTTGTACCGAAAAACGTGCAAAAAAAACAAGTCTACAAAACATAACAAATTATATGTCCACGAAACCAGAATGATGATACGAACCCAACGGTATATCCAGAATTGGATTCCGTTGACCCGATCTCGATTTGGTCCGTTGACCAGAACTTGGAATTCCGATTTGCACGGAAATACATGCCGGATCCAATGTCCACCAAAACCTAGCAAATTATATGTCAACGAGTCCAGAATGACGATACGAACTCAACGGTGTATCCAGAATTGGATTCCGATGAGCCGATCTCAAAATGACCCGTTGACCTGGACTGTGGGACCCACTTTGTACTGAAATGCGTGCCAGGGCCCACGTCCTCCAAATCTAACAAATTTTATATGAAAACATGCCAGAACGACGTCACGAGTCTACTGGTGGTGTCAGAAATGAAATCTGGAGTCCCGTGTTCAAAAATGGAATTTTATAAGTTGGAAATTACGAATTCGGACGACCAACTTTGGCGTCGAATTCAACCAATCAAACAAGCTCACAATGAATCAAAACTGGAGGGGTAGTAAGAGGGTTATACCAGCTTCGCACGGGAACTGGTAGCACGCCAAATGGAGCTGCGGTGGAGGAGGTACAAGCTGACGAAGTTGGCTCCACGAAACTGTCCAAAATTTATACAATTTAAACGGTCAACTTGGTGGCCGGTTTTGATGTATCAAACGATAAAATTAACGGACGAAAATTGACAGGAGTGAGGTGGATATACCAAGATTACGACGGAACAAAGAAATCGCTGATCCAACAGTCACATTTCTCAAAAATCGTACGTGAAGTTGCTGTGATGGGGCGCCAAAACGGACTTGATTTCGCGCGCGTCACGGCGGGAATTCGTGCGAAATGCACGAATCGCCTATACGTCGCGCTGGAGGAGGAGATGGCGGACCCAGGGGGTCGCCTGAGTTCGCTCACCGCGGGGGGTGGGGGGGCGGCCACGACGGCGGCGGCGCCTGAACGTCGGCCTGCACGCGCGGCCAATGGTCGTTCCGACCGCCCATGCTGTACTGCTGCTGTCGCAGCGTTGTGAGGGGCTGCGGCCCAGCCTGGTCCGGCAGAAGCGTGGCGACGCACGGCCTGGCGCGGCGGGGGTGGCGGCCGTCGAGGGTGGTGGTGGATTAATGTGGTGGTGGCGGTTTAATGGAGATGATATTGATGGTGGTTGTTGAATGGCTAAGGTGGAGGTTGTGTTGATGAAGGAGGAGGGAGCTGCTCGGCCTGCTGGCCAGGGTGGTGGCCGGGGCTGAGCTCAGCCAGGGTGGTGCCCGGCCACGGCTGAGTTCGAGAATGGAGCTGTGGCTGTTTGTGTGTGTGAGGAGTTTGAAAGCTGTGAAAATTTTAGGAAGAAAGAGAGTGAGTGAATAATTAATGAGGGGGAGTGAGTAAAAGAGGGAAGGAGAGAGAAAAGCCATCCCTAGAAGTTAGGGCCGGCCAAGGCTAGGGGAAAATTTTGTGAGAGTGTGGGAAAAAATGTAGGGTGAGGATTTATGGGGATAAATCCAATGGCTATGATAAAATAAGGATTAGATACTTCCTAGGGATTTTTTATAAGAAAATTTTCCATTAAATATTAAAAATAGGTAGATAGGGTATTTAGTATTTTCCAAGGGTAATGAGGCTGAGGGTGTCATGAGAGAGAGTAATATGGAGCTGGGGTTGGGTTCAGTCGAGCCAGGTTGGATCAAAATCGGGCATGGCAAAATAATCGAATTAAATAGGTGTTGATGATCATGGGTAAATAAGTAGCACGTGGGAATTCCAATAAATGGGACACAAGTATCGTGCGGGTAGTAGGCTCAATGTGGGCCATGTCCATATTTGTGGTTGACAGGTTTTGGTCGACAGGGTACCCATAAATTAAGTTGGAAAATAAATGTGACACCGTAGGGTGAAATAAAATCGGGTCACGTGTCAGGAAAGTTGTGTGAAGCAAATGGAGCACAAAATGGTGTGTCTGAGTGGGACACGAAGGTCATGGGTGAAGAGCGTCTCAAGTAGATCGTGTAGTGCCCCGCTCCGCGAAGGCACTAGATAGACAGAAAGATCGGATTGCTGGCTCTGTAACAGAAGACGATTAATCTGGGTGAGTGGACAAAGACTCATTTTATGATTCGCTTACGCCTTAAGAATCTGAGTTTTTGATTGAATGCTTTGTTAATAACAAGACTGAAATCTTGAGTATGCTTAAAAGAGAACCTGCCCCTTGTCTGCTAAGAAAAGAGATCTGTATCCTGCCTGAAAAGAAGATGGAATTGTTTATGACTTGCTCGATTTTGCATGATTCATTTGATATCGCATGCGCATTGGGGAATCCACTTAGTGACGAGCTGAACCCTAGAGAGTCACAGCGGCTAGCGACGAGCTGAACCCATGAGAGTCACAGCGGTTAGCGACGAGCTGAACCCAAGAGCGTCACAGCGGCTAGCGACGAGCTGAACCCATGCGAGTCACAGCGGTTAGCGACGAGCTGAACCCGTGGGAGGCACAGCGGCTAAGATGGAAATGATTGTGGCTTTTCAAAGATGTGTTTTCAAAAGATTGTAAACTGACTAATGCATTCATGAAATGAATCTAGGTAAAGAGTAGCAAGATCACATCACAAGAAAATGTTTTCTCACTAAATGAACAGTGATCGTTTCAGAAAAATGTAGCTCCTTTGTTTACAATTCACCAGTATGCTGATATACTGACCCATCATCAGTCTGCATGCAGGTGCACCATGCATCGAGAAGGATAGTCCGAAGCGATAGCCCGAGCCTCATCCTCAGGAGCCAGAAATTAGAAGAGATGCCAAGAGATAACATCTGTGCAAGAGTTTGGTTTTGTTTATAAAAGGATGTAATGTATGGGAACGGGATCATTGTAATCTATAAAGTTCTGAGAGAATGTAATATTGTATCAGAGAGAATCGAGAGCTTGTAATCTGTTCAAATGAAATCAATAAAGAGAATTGTTTCTTGTTACCATTGTGTTCAATACTTGTATTCTGAAATATGTCCGCTGCTGCTTCAATTATCTGCGATATGTTCCGCTGCGTATTGTCAAACTTGTCTATCTTGTCTTGTTCCAGGTCTTGGCCTTGTGCAAGCGCAACTTAGGCTTGCACGGCATCACGCCTTAGCGAGGACGAACGGTCCCAAAGAGCCCGCAGCGAGGACGAAAGAGACTCTGCGGGATCGGGGCGTGACAGATCGTGCATAAGAAGTTGGTTTCAAGAGAATGACTAGTCTGGTGCTTCTAAATCAAAAGTCACGGTAACGTGCTAATAATGATCAAGGAAAAGAGTGGAAAAATTAATTAATGATCAAATGGTCTAAATCGACCCGAAGTTGTGCGAAGCAAAAAGAGTACAAGGGAACAAGTTTGGATGGGACATTATATACCGTCATGAAGGTAATCCTATCCACCACAAACCTCGTGAAAAAAGTTTCCAGAGATGAACATTCCTGACACTCCAAATATCAAAGGCACGGAAAAGTACACTTAAAGATAAATAACAGAATAAATTATTTATCGAAACTAATTCAATCAGAAAATAAAAAAAAATCAACCCGAAATTCAGGGTGCTCACATCCTACCCACCTTATAAAAATTTTGTCCTCGAAATTAAAATGTTCATACTCCTTCTAGGTCAAATCCCCACAATCAAAGTCTCAGAACTTAAGCAAATCACACGATAAAAAGGGACGACATATAGGGTCATGGCATATAGTAGTAGTGAAGTCTCATCTAGGTATACTAGTCATGCTAACCGAAATGGTCATAGGGTATCAAAACACACAAGCAATCTAGGGTGCTACACTAGAAAAGTTACAGAAACAACAATTCATCAAAACTGTAAGGCAGTCTACTATCCTGTATGAAAATTGGTACTTATCAAAAATAAATAAAGTTAACTACCAATTATCTATAAAGGGGTACTATTCAAGGAAGAAAATCAAAATCAAAAGTTAAGGAATGAAAGTCAATTGCATGGAAATCCAATCACAATATATATATATATATATATATATATATATATATATATATATATATATATATATATATATAGAGCTTTAGAAAAAAAATATATATATATATATATAGAGCTTTAGAGAGGGAAAAAGCTAGCATTATATAAAGGTTATGTGGTTAGTGTGTGTATAGGTGTATGTGGACATGTTCATAGGGTTAGATAGCTGACATGTGTGTGTGAAATATACATGAAAGTATAGGAGGATTTGGGTTTCAAAACAATAGCTATCAAGTTACACTACTCATGGCATATTGGTTAAACAATCTACAATGCACAACCTATTTACTCATAACATGCATGACTAACCATATATATATATATATATATATATATATATATATATATATATATATATATATATATATATAGAGTTAGAGAAAAAAAAATATATAGAGTTAGAGATTTAGTTATGTATCTATATACATTATAACATATATGCATAAAATCTATATATATCTATATAGATATATGAACATAACATAGAGAGGAAGGGTTAGGTTTACATGGCAGTGTATACTAAGTTAAGGTGTGTGTGTCCTTGTACAGGGTTATAGCTTAGTATTGAAAGGTTAAATCCAGTTTTAGTTCAGCATTTACATACAAGAATCTGAAATAAGCTAACATTTAAACTAGTGTAATATTAACATAATGCAGTTTCAGATTTTTAGGGATTTGAAACATCACAACTAACTCAATGCTTCCAATACATCCTAACATGATAGAGAAGAAACCCTAACATACTATCCATACATTTAGTTATGCATACAGTTCAATATTATATATTAAATCTAAAATTGAACTAAACATTGGAAATCAATGTGAAAATGTTAACATGTATTCAGTTTTAGGATTTGGAGAAATTTGAACATCAACCAACCCAATGTTTATCACAACATAACATGTAAAAATATGAAACCTAACATTATATCCCTACATACAATAATATATACAGCTCAAAATATTACATTTAAAATAGCAAATTGAACTAATCACTTAGAATCCGGTATTAAGGGTTAATATGCACACAGTCTTAGATTTGACAAATTCAAACACAAAACTCAACCAATTTTTTTGAATTGAAACCCTATGTATAACATACATGTGCAGTGATGTAAACATAACTAATAACATGAAATTTATATTTAAATTATGAATTTAAGCTGGAAAAAGCAGAGAACCAGAAATATTAGGGTTTTGACAATTTAAATATCAACAACATATTAATATGTATTTAGATAGGTTGGAAATCAAAGTGTAGCATGCATACGTATCAGGCAAGTGTCTGTGTCCGCTATATATATATTCTCATGTCCCAATATAAAAAATCAAATTCCATATCAAGACCAACATTCAGATTCCTTCCAAGATTGCAAAGTAGGTGATTGATGTAATCAAGACAGTTTTATTATTATTATTAATTAATACAAGAATAATAGCAAGAAGGAAATAACGATAAAATATGTTTTGCTTATCCGTTTAAAAAAAGGAACCATTTTGAAACCAGAGCTATAATATCAAATCCAAGATAAGGTCTAGCAAAATCATCGATTCATTATATTAAGAAGAAATTCATAGTAAGAAGTCACACAAGGTTTATAATAACATCTAAAGCTACTCCTAAGTTAAACAATGAGAAGCGAAACAAAACAAAACATTTTTTTTGAAAGACTGAACAAAAGTAGAGAAAACATATTCAAAAATATTTAAAGTACAATCTGATAATCATATGCGTCTATCCAAAATCATGGTACTCTAAATTCTCGTCATACTAGTAATCAAGGCTACGATAATCACAGAGTCCTCGACTTAGGCACATACCTCTAGAATCATGGTATTTAACATTTTCGCGATGCCGCTAGCTTGGTTGCGAAAATCTTAAATTCCTACACCCGAGAAATATATCAAAGTCATACTATATCCTCACCATGCTGGCTAATGTGACTGTAGAAGACTAGATTCCATAACTTAGATGACCTAGCCTATATAATTTCATCTTGACAAAAATTAAATTAAATCAACAATGGACACCCAAAAATTAAATTTATCAACGAACATCAAGATTCAAAAATGAACAAAAATCTATCAAATCATATAAATACAAACTCGGATGCAACAACTAACATCAAGATTCAAAATTCAACAATCATCCATCAAAATCAATAAATACAAACTCAAATTCAACAATAATCCATCTAAATCAAATTCAACAACAGAAAGTAAAGATAAATCAAATCAAGGGAAGAAGAGTTTTCAAATCAAAGTTAAAATAAGATTCTCAAGGGTCGTCCCAGGAATCTCTCAAGAAATTCTAACTGTGATTGAGTACCTTCAAAAATATATCCTAATCCTACTGCAGGCTGTAGTGGTACTCTAGTTCGAATACCACTACACAAACTCGACCTGCATGGGCCACCACTAAAAATGTACACGACCCGCACCCTAGAGTTAGGGCACGAGACGTGGGTACGTCCAGCCTATACCGCAGTGTCACGGTAGAACGCTGTCCTAGGTCAACATCTAACAATATAAAGGTACCTATACAGTATATACTCTCCGAATGGAGGTGACTAGCAGATACAGTCTCAATCACATCTAAGGTAGAGCATGATAAAGATAGATAAAATATAAAATCCAAAAGAGATACAGCAGATAGAAGTCTAAGTGTCTAAGATACACAAACCCAAAAATACATCTCAAAGCTCAAATACAGTAATCCATAAAGTGAATACAACTCAAGACAACTAAAATGACTATCTATACAACCTCTACATGTGTCTCCTCTAGAATAGCAGGCAACCTCCAGGCTATCTGTAAAATTTATCAACAGGTCCAGTCAGGACAGGAGCGAGCACAATACATCTCAACAGATCATGGCAGGTTAGAAAATATAACATACAGTAGAGTAAGATACAGGAAACTGAAAGTGTCACGACCCGCACCCTAGAATAAGGGCACGAGAAGTGGGTACGTCCAGCCTACGTCGCAGTGTCGGCGGTAGAAACGCTGTCCTAGGTCTCATACATCTAACAGTATAAGGCTAAACAGTTTATACTCCCCGAATGGGGTGACATAGCAGATACAGACTCAATCACATCTAAGGTAGAGCATGATAAGGATATATAAAACATGAAATCCAAAAGAGGTACAACAGAGAGAAATCTAAGTGTCTAAGATACACAAATCCAGAAATACATCTCAAATCTCCAAACTCAGATACAGTAATCCATAAAGTAAATACAACTTCAGACAATTGAAATAACTATCTAAACAACCTCTAATGTGTCTCCTCTAGGCTAGCAGGCAATCTTCAAGCTATCTGTAAAATTTATCAACGGGTCCAGTCGGGACAGGAGCAAGTACAGTACATCTCAACAATATCATAACAGGTTAGGAAATATAAACATGCTAGAGAGTAAGATACAGGATCTGAAGAAATAATATGATGTAAAAGAGAAATACTGTAAGTAAATAGCTACAATATATAGAGAACTATCAGTGACTAGTGATTTAGAGCACAAGATGGTTATGTAAACGGTACGATGTTGTACACGAGTAATCTACAGAGGTTGTACACGAGTAATCTACTGGATTGATTACATAACCACTTCTACTCCCCCGCCCTAATCAATACACAAGGATCTAGATATGATATGGTATTGCACACGGAGTATAGTCGCACACGAGATCATGTGAATACATGAATATACACGATTTCATACGATTTGTACACGAATGTCATGAATACAAGGAGTACACGATGCTCACGATAAAGTACACGAACACGAATACCCGATGTATCCGCTAAGGGGATAACATCGCACAACAAGATCCATATAGTACTAATCCGTGTTTCCAACGTGTCAGCATCATGTAAAGTAATCTAAAGCAGGAAATATAATCCTAAACAAGATATGAAATGATCAGAGAATGTACTCGCCTGATAACCTGAACAGCTGATAAGTATAGGGGTCCAACTGAAGCCACAGAGTCCTATTTAAAGCAACACATGTTACAAGGTGTTCAAGTTGTAGTAAATAAATCTCTACAAGCAATCTATATTATCCTAGATTCTTCTAAGTCAAAACAACTCTAGGTCAACTCCGGTCGATAATCTAGTCAAACTAGGTCAAGTGTTGACTTAGGGTCAACTGGTCAACTTTGGACAAACAGGGTTAATTCTAATCTAATTATTAAAGGTATAAAGTGTACTTCGTTATTCGTACGTCGAAACTTACGACACGCAAATCGAGATAAGATAATTAATGGTAAAGTTAATAATCTTATTATAATGTTTCACGTGTCCATCTTGTCAATTTCAGCGATGTGAGATCACTGGAATTGACTGATCTCAGTTTCGTTGTACTAATTCCGAAATACGAACATTATAAGAATTAATTATTAATAAATTATAAAAAGGTTAAACTTAGAGAAACTATCAACAAACATTATGGGACGATGAAATAAACATCGTCAACGTGTCCAGAATGGCCAAATTAGCAAGGATAGCCTCCCCATCGGTCCAATTTGGACACAAGGACAAAAAGGTAATTTTGGGTCAAAACGGTGTCCGTGTCGGAGCCGTTTTGCACCAAAAAATGTGCAAGAAAACAAGTCTATAAAATATACCAAATTATATGTCCACGAAACCAGAATGACGATACGAACCCAACGGTATCTCCAGAATTGGATTCCGTTGACCCGATCTCAATTTGGTCCGTTGACCAGAACTTGGAATTCCGGTTTGTACAAAAATGCGTGCCGGAGCCAATGTTCTAAAAACTCAGCAAACTACATGTCAACGAGTCCATAATGACGATACGAACTCAACGGTATATCCGGAATTGGATTCCGATGAGCCGATCTCAAAATGACCCGTTGACCCGGATATTGGTATCTGACTTGCACCGAAATGTGTGCCAGATCCAATGTCCACCAAAACCTAGCAAATTATATGTCAACGAGTCAAGATTGACGATACAAACTCAACGGTATATCCGGAATTGGGTTCCGATGAGCCGACGTCAAAAAGTCCCGTTGACCCAGAATGTGGGATCCACTTTGCACCGAAAAACGTGCCAGGTCCCACGTTCTCCAAATCTAACAAATTTTATATGAAAACATGCCAGAACGATGCCACGAGTCTACTGGTGGTGTCAGAAATGAAATCTGTAGTCCCGTGTTCAAAAAGTGGAATTTTACAAGTTGGAAATTATGAATTCGGACGGCCAACTTTGGCGTCGAATTCAACCAATCAAACAAGCTCACAATGAAACAAAACTGGAGGGGTAGCAAGAGGGTTATACCAGCTTCGCACCGGAACTGGTAGCACACCAAACGGAGCTGCGGTGGAGGAGATACAAGCTGACGAAGTTGGTCCCGCGAAACTGTCCAAATTTAATAAAATTTAAACGGTCAACTTGGTGGCCGGTTTTGATGTATCAAACGATAAAATTAACAGATGAAAATTGACAGGGATGAAGGTGGATATACCGAGATTGTGACGGAGTGAAGAAATCGCCGATCCAACGGTCGGATTTCCGGAAAAACATGCACGAAGTTGCTGCGACGGGGCGCCAAAACGAACTCGATTTTGCGTGCGTCACAACGGGACGTCGTGCAAAACGCACGAATCGCCTTGACGGCGCGTCCCAGAGGACGATGGCCGTCAGGGAAGGACTCGTCGGAGTGGGGCGCACCTACGACGAGCTACGGTGGCCCGTGCGGCGGCGCGATGGCGCACGACGGCGGTCCGCGCGCGCGCGTGCGCGCCTGCAAGTGTGCGTGCAGCTGCTGCGGCCGTGCTCGGCCAGGGCCGACGACGGCGGAGGGCTGCACGGTCGAGCCTGGCCCGGCGAGGCCAGGGCGGTGCGGCCTGGACGGAGGGGGTGATGGTGTTGGCTGTTATGGATGGTGGTGGCGGAATGGTAGGTGGTGGCTCGGTTTAAAAATGGAGAAGTAGGAGGAGGAGATGGGGGAAGAGATGTGCTGTGGGGAGGAGGCCGACGACGACGGAGGCCGGTAGCCAGGATGAGGGGTCGGGTTGTGGAGCTCTGTTGTGGAGGAGGAGTGGTCGGGTTGTGGTGAAGAAGTATTGCTGTTGTTGTTGAAGTTTTTGTTGTGTGAAAAAATAAGAATAAGTGAGAGAGAGAAAGAGAGATGATAGTAATGAATGATAGGGAGAGAGAGAAAGGTGCTCTCCTAGAATTTAGGGCCGACACATATTGGGGAGGGGGCTGTGTGAATGTAAGGAGAATAAATGATGAGGATTAGATGGAATAATCCAAAAGCTCGGATTAAATTAGTTAAAAATAGGTCATTCCAAAGGATTTTTATATCAAAAGAATTTTCTATTAAATATGGAAAAATAGGTAGAAGAGTACTTGGTATTTTTTGGGCAAGAAAATATGAGGGTGTCATGATGGAGAGCAACATGGAGCTTGGACTGGGTTCGGTCAAACCGGGTTCGATGAAAATCGGACATTGTGCAAAAATCGAATAAAAAGTAGATGTTGATGATCATGGATAAATAAGTAGCACATGGGGATTCCAATAAATGGGACACAAGTATCGGACGGGTAGTAGGCTCAATGTGGGCCATGTCCATAATTGGGGCTGACAGGTTTTGGTCGACAGGGGACCCACAAATCAAGTTGGAAAATGAATGTGACGCCGTGGAGTGAAATAAAATTGGGTCACGTGTCAGAAAAGTTGCGCGAAGCAAATGGAGCACAAAATGACGTGTCTGAGTGGGACACGAAGGTCAAGGGTGGAGAGCGTCTCGAGTAGATCATCAATGAGAAGTTGGTTTCAAGAAACTGGCTGGTCTTGCGCTCCCAATTTAAAAGTCACGGTAACGCGCTGAAAATGATCAAGGAAAAGAGTGGAAAAATAAATAATAATCAAATGATCTAAATCGATCCGAAGTTCTGCGAAGCAAAAAGAGCACAAGGGAACAAGTTTGGATGGGACACTATATACCGTCATGAAGGCAATCATGTCCACTCCAAAACTCGTGAAGAAGATTTCCCGAGTTGAACATCCCTGACACTCCAAATATCAAAGGCACGGAAAAGTACACTAATAGATAAATAACCAGAATAAATCATTTATTAAAACTAAATCAATCAGAAAAAAAAATTAAAAAAAAAATCAACCCGAAATTCAGGGTGCTCACATCCTACCCACCTTATAAAAATTTCGTCCTCGAAATTAAAAATGTTCGTAATCCTTCTAGGTCAAACCCCCACAATCAAATCCCAGGAAAAAAAAACATACCATCAAAAAGGACGACATACAGGGTCATGGCATACGGTGGTAGTGAAAGATTCATCTAGGTATACTAGTCATGCTAACCGAAATGGTCATAGGGTATCAAAACACACAAGCAGTCTAGGGTGTTAAACCGAAAAAGACACAGAATAACAAATCATCAAAACTGTAAGACAGCCTACCATCCTATGTGAAAACTGGTACTTATCATAAAAAAATAAAGAAAGGTAACTACCAATTATCTTTAAAGGGTTCAGAAAAATCAAAATCAGAGTTAAAGAATGAAAGTCACTTGCATGAAAATCCAATCACAATATATATTAAGAATATTTAGTTTCGATACGATCTAAGTTGATCAAATTGGGGAAATCAAGATTTATGCAATACGGAGGACAAGTTCAATAAAGTCTGAGAATGAGCATACAAGGATGGAGATTCAGGTCGTAATCAAATTTAAGTCAATTGAGTACAACCCAAGATATAAATATGATAAGAAAAGGTGATCGAAGTCGATTTGGTCGTGATTAAGGAAACCAGGGTTCAATGATATTGAAAACCTTTTTAGAGAAAAAATAGGAAAAGATTTCATACGAAGTCAGTAAATCATCTCTCTCTAATACTATCAGTTTATCATTTGCCAATCATATTTTTCTCACAAACCCCAATATAAAATCAACCTTCATATGACTACCCTCAAAAATTCTATAACCTTCAGTCATCTAAATTTTTACCATGATCACCATAGACAAAATTCAAACTTCTAAAACATTTCCCACGAAGCATACCCCTCTTAATTAGGTATCAACACTTATTTATTTAATCAAATTTCCAAATTCCTTCACCTTGTTCTAAATTAATCTGAAACCTCTAAATCCAGTTTATGAAATCCTTGTACTTGTTTAAGTCAAGTCTCGTATTTACTAAACTCCAATACCACTATGTCACACAAAATTTTATTCTTGTTTATAAATCAACCTTCATGTTTTCTTCAACGTTTACCTTCAAATATTATCCTTTTGAATTCTACAATTTTCTCCCAATCATCTAAAATAATTCCTATAACTTAAAATTTTTGTGTTCCCTCTGTCTCTATTCACCCTCTTACAATATCTAGTTCAACTTCGCAAAATCATTGAATTCAATTAAATTCTCCTTTCCATCTCTAAATTTCTACATAGCCTTGTTATAGTTCCCAAGAATCAATAACCAAGATTTTCTAGTTCTCAAAACTAGGTTGACCTCTGATATCCTCATTAGTTTTTTTTTTGAATACATCCATGAATTTCTCGTAACCCAAATTTTCTGCGATTGTTTCTAAATTGATAACATTTATCCCTCGATTCCATTCTAAACCTTTACCACATCTTCCTCTCAATTTTTTTTTTCATAATTGACATCCAACGTCCTGATTCCGACAAATCATTCTATGATAACCATTTACGTCATTTCCGCACTAGATGATTTACGTCACTTCCTCAACATTTCTTAGGCAAAAATGATACGAAGATTCAAGAGTTTTCAAGGTATAGCTGACAGAGTTATATACGAGACAGGGAATTGATGTAATCATGACAGTTTATATAAGACAAGAATGATGGAAAATAAAATATTGGCAGGAAGAGAATGATAAAGGAATATGTTCTGCTTATCTGTTTAAAAGAGGAATCCGTTTTGAAATCAGAGCTATAATAATAAATCCAAAATAAGGTCTAGCAAAATCATTGATTCATTGCATTAAGAAGAAATAAATTTTGTAAGAAGTTAAACAAGGGTTTATAAAAACAGCTAAAGCTACTACTAAGTTAAATAATGAGAAACAAAACAAAATTCTCTTCTTCTTTTTTTTTTTTTTTGAAAGACCGAACAAAAGTAGTGAAAACATGTTCAAACATTTAAGGTACAATCTGATAATTATATGCGTCTATCCAAAATCATGGTGCTCTAAATCCTCGTCATACTAGTAAGCAAGGCTACGATAATCACAAAGTCCTCGACTTAGGCACATACATCTAGAATCGTGGTATTTAACATTTTTGCGATGCCGCTAGCTTGGTTGCGAAAACCTTAAATTCCCACACCCGAAAAATATATCCAAAATCGGACTATATGTCCTCACCATGCTAGCTAATGTGACTATAGAAGACTAGATTCCAAAACTTAGATGACCTAACCCATATAATTTCATCTTGACAAAAATTAATTTAAATCAACAATGAATACTCAAAAATCAAATTTATCAACGAATATCAAGATTCAAAAATGAACAAAAATCCTTCAAATCATATAAATGCAAACTCGGATGCTACAGCTAACATCAAGATTCAAATTCAACAATCTTTAATCAAAATCAATAAATACAACTCAAATTCAACAATAATCCATCAAAATCAATTTCAACGACAGAAAATAAAGATAAATCAAACCAAGGAAAAGAGAGTTTTCAAATCGAAATTAAATAAGATTCTCAAGGGTCGTCCCAGGAATCTCTCAAGGGATCCTAACTGTGATTGAGTATCTTCAAAATATATCATAATCCTACTGCAGGCTGTAGTGGTACTCTAGTTCGAATACCACTACACAAACTCGACCTGCATGGGCCACCACTAAAAACGTGTCACGACCCGCACCCTAGAATAAGGGCACGAGAAGTGGGTACGTGCAACCTACGCCGCAGTGTCGGCGGTAGAACGTTGTCCTAGGTCTCATGCATCTAACAGTATAAGGCTAAACAGTTTATACTCCCCGAATGGGGGTGACATAGTAGATACAGACTCAATCACATCTAAGGTAGAGCATGATAAGGATAGATAAAACATGAAATTCAAAAGAGGTACAACAGAGAGAAATCTAAGTGTCTAAGATACACAAATCCAGAAATATATCTCAAATCTCCAAACTCAGATACAGTAATCCATAAAGTAAATACAACTCCAGACAATTGAAATAACTATCTAAACAACGTCTAATGTGTCTCCTCTAGGCTAGCAGGCAATCTCCAAGCTATCTATAAAATTTATCAACAGGTCCAGTCAGGACAGGAGCGAGTACAGTACATCTCAACAATATCATAACAAGTTAGGAAATATAAACATGCTAGAGAGTAAGATACAGGATCTGAAGAAATAACATGATGTAAAAGAGAAAGACTGTAAGTAAATAGCTACAATATATAGAGAACTATCAGTGACTAGTGATTCAGAGCACAAGATGGTTATGTAAACGGCACGATGTTGTACACGAGTAATCTACAGAGGTTGTACACGAGTAATCTACTGGATTGATTACATAACCACTTCTACTCCTCCGCCCCAATCAATACACAAGAATCTAGATATGATATGTTATTGCACACGAAGTATAGTCGCACACGAGATCATGTGAATACATGAATATACACGATTTGTACACGAATGTCACGAATACAAGGAGTACACGATGCTCACGATAAAGTACACGAACACGAATACCCGATGTATCCGCTAAGGGGATAACATCACACAACAAGATCCATATAGTACTAATCCGTGTTTCCAACGTGTCAGCATCATGTAAAGTAATCTAAAGTAGGAAATATAATCCTAAACAAGATATGAAATGATCAGAGAATGTACTCGCCTGATAACCTGAACAGCTGATAAGTATAGGGGTCCAACTGAAGCCACAGAGTCCTATTTAGAGCAACACAGGTTACAAGGTGTTCAAGTTGTAATAAATAAATCTCTACAAGCAATCTATATTATCCTAGATTCTTCTAAGTCAAAACAACTCTAGGTCAACTCCGGTCGATAATCTAGTCAAACTAGGTCAAGTGTTGACTTATAGTTGACTTTGAGTCAACTGGTCAACTTCGGACAAACAGGGTTAATTCTAGTCTAATTATTAAAGGTATAAAGTGTACTTCGTTATTCGTACGTCGAAACTTACGACACACAAATCGAGATAAGATGATTAAGGTAAAGTTAATAATCTTATTATAATATTTCATGTGTCCATCTTGTCAATTTCAGCGATGTGAGATCACTGGAATTGACTGATCTCAGTTTCGTTGTACTAATTCAGAAATACGAACATTATAAGAATTAATTATTAATAAATTATAAAAAGGTTAAACTTAGAGAAACTATCAACAAACATTGTGGGACGATAAAATAAACATCGCCAACGTGACCAGAATGGCCAAATTAGCTAGGATAGCCTCTCCATCGGTCCAATTTGGACACAAGAACAAAAAGGTAATTTCGGGTCAAAACGGTGTCCGTGTCGGAGCCGTTTTGCACCGAAAAATGTGCAAGAAAACAAGTCTATAAAATATAGCAAATTATATGTCCATGAAACCAGAATGACGATACGAACCCAACGGTATCTCCAGAATTGGATTCCGTTGACCCGATCTCAATTTGGTCCGTTGACCAGAACTTGGAATTCCGATTTGCACGGAAATGCGTACCAGAGCCAATGTTCTCAAAACTCATCAAACTACATGTCAACGAGTCCAGAATGACGATACGAACTCAACGGTATATCCGGAATTGGATTCCGATGAGCCGATCTAAAAATGACCCGTTGACCCGGTTATTGGTATCCGACTTGCACCGAAATGCGTGCCAGATCCAATGTCCATCAAAACCTAGCAAATTATATGTCAACGAGTCCAGGTTGACGATAAGAACTCAACGGTATATCCAGAATTGGGTTCCGATGAGCCGGCGTCAAAAAGTCCCGTTGACACAGAATGTGGGACCTACTTTGCACCGAAAAACGTAACAGGGCCCACGTTCTCCAAATCTAACAAATTTTATATGAAAACATGCCAGAACGACGCCACGAGTCTACTGGTGGTGTCAGAAATGAAATCTGGAGTCCCGTGTTCAAAAATAGAATTTTACAAGTTAGAAATTACGAATTCGGACGGCCAACTTTGGCGTCGAATTCAACCAATCAAACAAGCTCACAATGAAACGAAACTAGAGGGGTAGCAAGAGGGTTATACCAGATTCGTACCGGAACTGGTAGCACACCAAACGGAGCTGCGGTGGAGGAGATACAAGCTGACGAAGTTGGCCCCGCGAAACAGTCCAAATTTAATATAATTTAAACGGTCAACTTGGTGGCCGGTTTTGATGTATCAAACGATAAAATTAACGGACGAAAATTGACAGGGATAAAGGTGGATATACTTAGATTGTGACGGAGCAAAGAAATTACCAATCCAACGGTCAAATTTTTGGAAAAACGTGCACAAAGTTGCTGCGACGGGGCGCCAAAAGAACTCGATTCCGTGCGCGTCACGACGGGACGTCGTACAAAACGCATGAATCGCCTCGACGGCGCGTCCCGGAGGACGGTGGCCGTCAGGGGAGGACTCGCCGGAGTGGGGCGTACCCACAACGAGCCATGGCGGCCCGTGCGGCGGCGCGGCGGCGCGGCGGCGCGGCGGCACACGACGGCGGCCCGCGCGCGCGTGCGCGCCTGCAAGTGTGCGTGCAGCTGCTGCGGCCGTGCTCGGCCAGGGCCGACGACGGCGGAGGGCTACGCGGTCGAGCCTGGCCCGGCGAGGCCAGGGGCGGCGCGGCCTAGACGGAGGGGGTGATGGTGTTGGCTATTATGGGTGGTGGTGGCGGAATGGTAGGTGGTGGCTCGGTTTAAAAATGGAGAAGTAGGAGGAGGAGATGGGGGAGGAGAGGTGCTGTGGGGAGGAGGCCGACGGCGGCGGAGGCCGGTGGCCAGGAGCAGGGGTCGGGTTGTGGAGCTCTGGTGTGGAGGAGGAGTGGTCGGGTTGTGGTGAAGAAGTATTGCTGTTGTTGTTGAAGTTTTTGTTGTGTGAAAAAATAAGAATAAGTGAGAGAGAGATGATAGTAATGAATGATAGGGAGAGAGAGAAAGGTGCTCTCCTAGAATTTAGGGCCGACACATATTGGGGAGGGGGCTGTGTGAATGTAAGGAGAATAAATGGTGAGGATTAGATGGAATAATCCAAAGGCTAGGATTAAATTAGTTAAAAATAGGTCATTCCAAAGGATTTTTATATCAAAAGAATTTTCTATTAAATATGGAAAAATAGGTAGAAGAGTACTTGGTATTTTTTTGGACAAGAAAATATGAGGGTGTCATGATGGAGAGCAACATAGAGCTTGGACTGGGTTCGGTCAAACCGTGTTCGATGAAAATCGGACATTGTGCAAAAATCGAATAAAAAATAGATGTTGATGATCATGGATAAATAAGTAGCACATGGGGATTCCAATAAATGTGACACAAGTGTCGAACGGGTAGTAGGCTCAATGTGGGCCATGTCCATAATTGGGGCTGACAGATTTTGGTCGACAGGGGACCCATAAATCAAGTTGGAAAATGAATGTGACGTCGTGGAGTGAAATAAAATCGGGTCACGTGTCAGAAAAGTTGTGCGAAGCAAATGGAGCACAAAATGGCGTGTCTGAGTGGGACACGAAGGTCAAGGGTGGAGAGCGTCTCGAGTAGATCATCAATGAGAAGTTGGTTTCAAGAAACTGGCTGGTCTTGCGCTCCCAATTTAAAAGTCACGGTAACACGCTGAAAATGATCAAGGAAAAGAGTGGGAAAATAAATAATAATCAAATGGTCTAAATTGACCCGAAGTTCTGCGAAGCAAAAAGAGCACAAGGGAATAAGTTTGGATGGGACACTATATACCGTCATGAAGGCAATCATGTCCACTCCAAAACTCGTGAAGAAGATTTCCAGAGTTGAACATCCCTGACACTCCAAATATCAAAGGCACGGAAAAGTACACTAATAGATAAATAACCAAAATAAATCATTTATTAAAACTAAATCAATCAGAAAAAAAATTAAAAAAAATCAACCCGAAATTCAGGGTGCTCACAGAAAGAAAGTACATGATGTAAACAGAGAGAGAACTGTAATAGAAATATCTACTATGAATAGAGAACTAACAGTGGCTAGTGATGTAGAGTACAGGATAACACATGTGAACAGGACAAATTAGTACATGATCTACACTAAGGAGTTTCATATGATCTACACTACTATGGAATTTGTTCACATGACTATTAGCACTCCCCCGTTTTCCCCAATCAATACACAAGGATCTAAGCAGGTTATGTTATTATACATGATATCACATGACGGCCCATGAAAGGGTGCACATGATAATATACATGAGGGCTCTGTGAACATGAAAGTACATGATTCACAAGAGTATACATGTATGGTGAAAGCACATGAGTACATGATGAAAGTAAAACGCACATGACACAATGTCCCGATGCTTCCGAGGGGGATAACATCGCATGAAGAGATCTGTCACGACCCGCACCCTAGAGTAAGGGCACGAGAACGTAACAACGCCCAGCCTACGCCACAGTGTCGACGGTAGAACGCTGTCCTAGGTCACATCATCTAACAAAATAATGCTAAGCAGTTTATACTCCCCGAATAGGGGAATCACATCTAAGGTAGAGCATGATAAGGATAGATAAAACATGAAATCCAAAAGAGGTACAACAGAGGGAAATCTAATGTCTAAGATACAAAAACCTAGAAATACATCTCAAATCTCAAAAATACAGTAATCCATAAAATAATACAACTCCAGACAATGAAAAAACTATCTAAACAACCTCTACTGTGTCTCCTCTAGGCTAGCAGGCAATCCCAGGCTATCTGTAAAATTTATCAACAGGTCCAGTCAGGACAGGAGCGAGCACATTACATCTCAAAAGTTCATAGCAGGTTAGAAAATATAATCATGCAGTAAAGTAAGATACAGGTACTGAAAGAAATGCAGTATGTAAACAGAGAGAGAGCTGTAATAGAAATATCTACTAATAATAAAGACTAACAGTGGCTAGTGAGTCAGAGTACAATATAGACATGTAAATGGCATAGGAGATTCTGATGCTACACTATGGAAGAGATTCTGATGCTACACTACTTGGATAGTATTCACATGTCTATTTCTACTCCCCCGTACCCCCAATCAATACACAAGGATCAAATCAGGTTATGTTATGATTCTATGTAACAGCCCCCGAAGGGTGGTAAGCCCCCGAAGGGTGGTAATCCCCCGAAGGGTGGTACATAGTAGTCCCAAAAATGGGGATTCTATGAGACTCTGTGATCATAAGAGTATATGTCACAAGTGATCAAAGAACCTGTGAAGCATAGTGATACGTCATGTAAGTGAAACGCACAGAACATGTAATACCCGATGCTCCCTAAGGATAATATCTCAAGAAGGGATCCGTATAGTACCAATCCGTGTGACCAACGTGACAGTACAAGTAAAATAATTTAGTGCAGGAAATAATTCTAAGCAGGATATAAAATGATCAGAGAATGTACTCGCCTGATAACCTGAACAGCTGATAAGTATAG
Organism: Iris pallida; assembly: GCA_029216955.1. NCBI lineage: Eukaryota > Viridiplantae > Streptophyta > Magnoliopsida > Asparagales > Iridaceae > Iris > Iris pallida. Next base: position 21,979,861 of record JANAVB010015000.1, on the reverse strand, counting down.
GGCGGTCCAACTGAAGTCACAGAGTCCTATTTAAAGAAACACAGGTTACAAGGTGTTCAAGTTGTAATAAATGAATCTCTGCAAACAATCTATTTTATCCTAGGTTCTTCTAAGTCAAATTAACTCTAGGTCAACTCCGGTCAATAATTTAGTCAAACTAGGTCAAGTATTGACTTACAGTTGACTTTGGGTCAACTGGTCAACTCTGGTCAAACAGGGTCAATTCTAGTCTAATATAAAGTGTACTTCGTTATTTGTACGTCGAAACTTACGTTACGTAAATCGTGATAAGAAGATTATCGGTAAAGTTGATAATCTTATTATAGTGATCCACGTGTCCATCTTGTTAATTTCAGCGATGTGAGATCACTGGAACTGACTGAGCTCAGTTTCGTTGTACTAATCCCGAAACACGAACATTATAAGAATTAATTATTAATAAATTATAAAAAGGTTAAACTTAGAGAAATTATCAACAAGCATTGTCGGACGATGAAATAAAGATCGCCAACATGTCCAGAATGGTCAAATTAGCTAGGATAGCCTACCCAACGGTCTAATTTGGACACAAGGGCAAAAAGGTAATTTCGGGTCAAAACGGTGTCCGTATCGGAGCCGTTATGCACCGAAAAATGTGCAAGAAAACAAGTCTATAAAATATAACAAATTATATGTCCACGAAACCAGAATGACGATACGAACCCAACGGTATCTCCAAAATTGGATTCCGTTGACCCGATCTCAATTTGGCCCGTTGACCAGAACTTGAAATTCCGGTTTGCACGGAAATACGTGCCGGAGGCAAAGTTCTCAAAACTCAGCAAACTACCTGTCAACGAGTCAAGAATGATGATACGAACTCAACGGTATCTCCGGAATTGCATTCCGATGAGCCGATCTCAAAATGACCCGTTGACCCGGATATTGGTATCCGACTTGCACCAAAATGCGTGCCGGATCTAATGTCCACCAAACCCTAGCAAATTATATGTCAACGAGTCCAGAATGACGATACGAACTCAACGGTATATTCGGAATTGGATTCTGATGAGCCGGCGTCAAAAAGTCCCGTTGACCCAGAATGTGGGACCCACTTTGCACCGAAAAATGTGCCAGGGCCCACGTTCTCCAAATCTAACAAATTTTATATGAAAATATGCCAGAACGACGCCACGAGTCTAATGGTGGTGTCAGAAATGAAATATGGAGTCCCGTGTTCAAAAATAGAATTTTACAAGTTGGAAATTACGAATTCAGACGGCCAACTTTGGCGTCGAATCCAACCAATCAAACAAGCTCACAATGAAACGAAACTGGAGGGGTAGTAAGAGGGTTATACCAGCTTCGTACAGGAACTAGTAGCATGCCAAACGGAACTACGGTGGAGGAGATACAAGCTGACGAAGTTGGCCCCGCGAAACTGTCCAAATTTAATATAATTTAAACGGTCAACTTGGTGGCCGGTTTCGATGTATCAAACGATAAAATCAACGGACAAAAATTGACAGGAGTGAAGGTGGATATACCGAGATTGTGACGGAGTGAAGAAATTACAAATCCAACGGTCGGATTTCCGGGAAAATGCGCGCAAAGTTGCTGCGACGGAACGCGATTTCAGTCTGGTTCTCGAGCTCGTCACGACGGGACGTCGTGCAAAACGCACGAATCGCCTCGACGGCGCATCCCGGAGGACGGTGGCCGTCTGTAGAGGAGAGCCTAGGGTTCTTCGGAAGGGGGGCCATCCACTGGGGGGGTCGCCGGGGTACGACGGCCGACGGCGGCGGCGGACATGCCCGCGAGCGCGCGCCATGGCGTGCTGCTGCCGCTGTGCGTCGTTGCGCTGCTGTCCGTTGGCACGGCCAGGCCAGGCGGCGCGGCGGAGCATCCAGTGGGGCATGGCGGTGCAGGTGGTGGCTAAGAAGGAGGTGGTGGTCGCGGTTAATGGAGTGGTGGTGGTCGCGGTTTGTGGAGAAGAAGGAGGAGGAGATGGGTGAGGAGATGGAGGCTGCTGTCCATGGCCGGCGGTGGCCGACGGCGAGGCCGGCCAGGGGGGGTGGTCGATCCAGCCAAGAAGGAGGAGGTCGGGTGTGGTCGGGTTTTGAAGTGGCTGCTGTTGTTGTGGTTTTGTGTGTTGGTGTGGAAAAATACAAGTGAGAGAGAGAGAAAGAGATGAGAGTAATAATTAAGAGAGAGAGTGGGGAAAAAGTGCTCCTCTCAAAGTTAGGGCCGGCCATGTGTTGGCTGTGAGGAGTTGGAAAAAAGTTTCATGTAGGAAATGGAATGGTTGGGATTAATTGGAAAAATCAAAGGCTAAAATTAATTAGAGAGAAATGGCCATTCCAATGGGAATTAAATAAATAGAAATTTCTATTAAATATAGAAAAAATAGGTAGAAGAGTACTCGATATTTTTTGGGCAAGAAATATAAGGGTGTTATGATGGAGAGTAACATGGAGCTGGGCTGGACTCGATGGAGCCGGATTGGGTCAAAATCAGACATTAAGCAATAATCGAATTAAAATTAGGCGTTGATGATCATGGGTAAATAAGTAGCACATAGGGATTCCAATAAATGGGACACAAGTGGCAGGCGGGTAGTAGGCTCAATGTGGGCCATGTCCATGGTTGGGGCTGACAAGTTTTGGTCGACAGGGGACCCACAAATCAAGTTGGAAAATGAATGTGACGTCGTGGGGTAAAATAAAATCGGGTCACGTGTCGAGAAAGTTGTGCGAAGCAAATGGAGCACAAAATGACGTGTCTGAGTAGGACACGAAGGTCATGGGTGACGAGCGTCTCGAGTAGATCATGCATGATGAGTTGGTTTCAAGAAACTGACTGGTCTTGTGCTCCCAAATGAAAAGTCACGGTAACGTGCTAAAAATGATCAAGAAAAAGAGTAGAAAAATAATTAATGATCAAATGGTCTAATTTGACCCGAAGTTCAGCGAAGCAAAAAGAACACAAGGGAACAAATTTGAGTGGGACACTATATACCATCATGAAGGTAATCTTGTCCACTCCAAAACTCATGAAGAAGATTTCCAGAGTTGAACATCCCTGACACTCCAAATATCAAAGACACGGAAAAGTACACTTAAGGAAAAATAACAGAATAAATTATTTATCAAAACCAATCAATCAGAAAATAAAAAAAATAAAATGAAAAAAATCAACCCGAAATTCAGGGTGCTCACATCCTACCCACCTTATAAAAATTTCGTCCTCGAAATTAAAATGTTCGTACTCCTTCTAGGTCAAACCCCCACAATCAAAGTCCCAGATTAAAACAAATCGTGTGATCAAAAGGACGACATACAGGGTCATTGCATGCGGTGGTAGTGAAAGTCTCATCTAGGTATACTAGTCATGCTAAACCAAGATGGTCATAGGGTATCAAACACACAAGAAATCTAGAGTGCTAAACTGGAAAAAATACAGAAATAATAAATCATCAAAACTGTAAGACAGTCTACCATCCTATGTGAAAGCTGGTACTCATAAAAAAATATATAAAAATAAGAAAGGTAACTTCCAATAATCTAAAAGGGTACAGAAAAATCAATTTCAAAGTTAAAGAATTGAAAGTCACTTGCATTGAAATCCAATCACAATATATATATATAGAGCGTTAGAGAGAGAAAAGCTGGCATTATGTAATGTTATATGGTTTGTGTGTGTATGGGTGTATGTAAACAGGTTAATATGGTTAGATAGTAGGCATGTGTGTAGACAAAATATATATGAAATTGTATATGAGAAATTGGGTTTCAAAACAACGGCTATCAAGTTACACTAATCATGGCATATTGGTTAAACAATCTACAATACGCAACTTATTTACTCATAACTTGCATGGCTAACCTTATACATATATATATATATAGAGGTAGAGATTTAGTCATGTATCTATATACATTATAACATGTATGCCTAAGCTCTATATATATCTATCTAGATATATGATCATAACATATAGAGGAAGGGTTAGGTTACATGACAGTGTATACTAAGTTAGGGTGTGTGTGTGTCCTTGTACAGGGTTATAGCTTAGCATTGAAAGGTTAAACCAATTTTAGTTCAGCATTTACATGCAAAGTCTGAAAATAAGCTAACATTTAAACAAGTATAATATTAATATGATGCAGTCTCAGATTTTAGGGTTTTGAAACATCACAACTAACTCAATGCTTCCAATATTCTAACATGATAGAGAAGAAACCCTAACTTACTATCCATACATTTATCTACGCATACAATTCAATATTACATGTTAAATCTGAAATTGAACTAAACATTGGAAACCAATATGAAAATGTTAACATATATTCAGTTTTCAAGATTTTGGAGAATTTGCACATCAAAACCAACTCAATGTTTATTACAACCTAACATGTAAGAATATGAAACCTAACATTATATCCTTACATGCAACAATGTACGCAGCTCTAAATATTATATTTAAGAAAAATAAAACAGCAATTTGAACTAAACATTTGGAATTCAGTATTAAGGGTTAATATGCACACAGTCTTAGATTTGACAAATTCAAACACAAAACTCAACCAATTTCCCTAAAAATTTCAACCTTGTATATAACATACATGTGCAGTGATATAAACAAAACTATAACATAAAATTTATATTTGAATTATGAATTTAAACTGGAAAAAGCAGAAAACCAGAAATATTGGAGTTTTGAAAATTTAAACATTAACGACATATTAATATGTATTCAGGTAGGTGGAAATCAAGTGTAGCATACATAAGTGTCAGGAAAGTGTCCACTATATATATTCATATATATATATATTCTCACGTCCCAATATAAAAATTTAATTTTACGTTAAGACCAACATTTAGATTTCTACCAAGATTACAAAGTAGGTGATTGACGTAACCAAGACAGTTTTATTATTATTAAATACAAGAATAATAGCAAGAAAGAAATAACGATAAAATATGTTTTGCTTATCTGTTTAAAGAGAACCATTTTGAAACCATAGCTACAATATCAAATCGAAGATAAGGTCTAGCAAAATCATCAATTTATTGTATTATGAAAAACTCATAGTAAGAAGTTTCACAAGGTTTATAAAAATAGCTAAAGCTACTCCTAAGTTAAATAATGAGAAGCAAAACAAAACAAAACAATTAATAAAAAAATTTGAAGGACTGAAACAAAGTAGAGAAAACATGTTCAAAAGCATTTAAGGTACAATCTGATAATCATATGCGTCTATCCAAAAATTATGGTACTCTAAATCCTCGTCATACTAGTAAGCAAGGCTACGATAATCACAGAGTTCTTGACTTATGCACGTACCTCTAGAATCGTGGTATTTAACATTTTTGCGGTGCCGCTAGCTTGGCTGCGAAAACCTTAAATTCCCACACCCGAGAAATATATCCAAAATCAGACTATTTGTCCTCACCATGCTGGCTAATGTGACTATAGAAGACTAGATTCCAAAACTCAGATGACCTAGCCCATATAATTTCATTTGTCAAAAATTAAATTAAATCAATAATGAATACCCAAAAATCAAATCAAATTTATCAAACTTCAAAATTCAAAAAAGAACAAAATCCATCAAAATACAAACTCGGATGCAACAGCTATCATCAAGATTCAAAATTCGACAATCATCCATCAAAATCAATAAATACAAACTCAAATTCAATCATAATCCATCAAAATCAAACTCAACAACAGAAAGTAAAGATAAATCAAATCAAGGAAAAAAGAGTTTTCAAATCGAAGTTAAAATAAGATTCTCAAGGGTCGTCCCAGGAATCTCTCAAGGGTCCTAACTGTGATTGAGTACCTTCAAAATATATCCTATTCCTACTGCAGGCTGTAGTGGTACTCTAGTTCGAATACCACTACATAAACTCGACCGGCATGGGCCACCACTAAAAACGTGTCACAACCCGCACCCTAGAGTAAGGGCACGAGAACGTAACAACGCCCAGCCTACGCCGCAGTGTCGACGGTAGAACGCTGTCCTAGGTCACATCATCTAACAAAATAATGCTAAGCAGTTTATACTCCCCGAATAGGGGTGACATAGCAGATACAGACTCAATCACATCTAATGTAGAGCATAATAAGGATAGATAAAACATGAAATCCAAAAGAGGTACAACAGAGGGAAATCTAAGTGTCTAAGATACACAAACCCAGAAATACATCTCAAATCTCAAAAATACAGTAATCCATAAAATAATACAACTCCAGACAATGGAAAAATTATCTAAACAACCTCTACCGTGTCTCCTCTAGGCTAGCAGGTAATCCCAGGCTATCTGTAAAATTTATCAACAGGTCCAGTCAGGACAGGAGCGAGCACATTATATCTCAACAGTTCATAGCAGGTTAGAAAATATAATCATGCAGTAAAGTAAGATACAGGTATTGAAAGAAATACAGTATGTAAACAGAGAGAGAGCTGTAATAGAAATATCTACTAATAATAAAGACTAACAGTGGCTCGTGAGTCAGAGTACAATATAGACATGTAAATGGCATAGGAGATTCTGATGGTACACTATGGAAGAGATTCTGATGCTACACTACTTGGATAGTATTCACATGTCTATTTCTACTCCCCCGTACCCCCAATCAATACACAAGGATCCAATCAGGTTATGTTATGATTCTATGTAACAGTCCCCGAAGGGTGGTAAGCCTCCGAAGGGTGGTAAGCCCCTGAAGGGTGGTAAGCCCCGAAGGGTGGTAAGCCCCCGAAGGGTGGTACATAGTAGTCCCAAAAATGGGGATTCTATGAGACTCTGTGATCATAAGAGTATATGTCACAAGTGATCAAAGAACCTGTGAAGCATAGTGATACGTCATGTAAGTGAAACGCACAGAACATGTAGTACCCGATGCTCCCTAAGGATAACATCTTAAGAAAGGATCCGTATAGTACCAATCCGTGTGACCAACGTGACAGTACAAGTAAAGTAATTTAATGCAGGAAATAATTCTAAGCAGGATATGAAATGATCAGAGGATGTACTCGTCTGATAACCTGAACAGCTGATAAGTATAGGGGGTCCAACTGAAGCCACAGAGTCCTATTTAAAGCAACACAGGTTACAAGGTGTTCAAGTTGTAATAAATGAATCTCTGCAAACAATCTATTTTATCCTAGGTTCTTCTAAGTCAAATTAACTCTTGGTCAACTCCGGTCAATAATTTAGTCAAACTAGGCCAAGTATTGACTTACAGTTGACTTTGGGTCAACTGGTCAACTCTGGTCAAACATGGTCAATTCTAGTCTAATATAATGTGTACTTCGTTATTTGTACGTCGAAACTTACGTCACGCAAATCAAGATAAAAAGATTATCGGTAAAGTTGATAATCTTATTATAGTGATCCACGTGTCCATCTTGTCAATTTCAGCGATATGAGATCACTGGAATTGACTGAGCTCAGTTTCGTTGTACTAATCCCGAAACACGAACATTATAAGAATTAATTATTAATAAATTATAAAAAGGTTAAACTTAGAGAAATTATCAACAAGCATTGTTGGACGATGAAATAAACATCGCCAACGTGTCCAGAATGGTCAAATTAGCTAGGATAGCCTACCCAACGGTCCAATTTGGATACAAGGGCAAAAAGGTAATTTTGGGTCAAAACGGTGTCCGTGTCGGAGCCATTTTGTACCGAAAAATGTGCAAGAAAATAAGTCTATAAAATATAACAAATTATATGTCCACGAAACCAGAATGACGATACGAACCCAACGGTATCTCCAAAATTGGATTCCGTTGACCCGATCTCAATTTGGCCCGTTGACCAGAACTTAGAATTCTGGTTTGCACAGAAATGCGTGCCGGAGCCAAAGTTCTTAAAACTCAGCAAACTACCTGTCAACGAGTCCAGAATGATGATACAAACTCAACGGTATCTCCGGAATTGCATTCCGATGAGCCGATCTCAAAATGACCCGTTGACCTGGATATTGGTATCCGACTTGCACCGAAATACGTGTCGGATCCAATGTCCACCAAAACCTAGCAAATTATATGTCAACGAGTCCAGAATGACGATACGAACTCAACGGTATATCCGGAATTGGATTCCGATGAGCCGACATCAAAAAGTAAATTATATGTCAACGAGTCCAGAATGACGATACGAACTCAACGGTATATCCGGAACTGGATTCCGATGAGCCAGCGTCAAAAAGTCCCATTGACCCAGAATGTGGGACCCACTTTGCACCGAAAAATGTGCCAGGGTCCACGTTCTCCAAATCTAACAAATTTTATATGAAAATATGCCAGAACGACGCCACGAGTCTAATGGTGGTGTCAGAAATGAAATCTGGAGTCCCGTGTTCAAAAATGGAATTTTACAAGTTAGAAATTACGAATTTGGACGACCAACTTTGGTGTCGAATTCAACCAAACAAACAAGCTCACAATGAAACGAAACTGGAGGGGTAGTAAGAGGGTTATACCAGCTTCGCACAGGAACTGGTAGCACGCCAAACGGAGCTACGGTGGAGGAGATAGAAGCTGACAAAATTGGCCCCGCGAAACTGTCCAAATTTAATACAATTTAAACGGTCAACTTGGTGGCCGGTTTTGATGTATCAAACGATAAAATCAACGGACAAAAATTGACAGGAGTGAAGGTGGATATACCGAGATTGTGACGGAGCGAAGAAATTACAGATCCAACGGCCAAATTTTTAGAAAAATGTGCACGAAGTTGCTGCGACGGAACGCGATTTCAGTCTCGTTCCCGAGCTCGTCACGACGGGACGTCGTGTAAAACGCACGAATCGCCTCGACGGTGCATCCCGGAGGACGGTGGCCGTCAGGGGAGGAGAGCCTAGGGTTCGCCGGAAGGGGGGCCACCCACTGGGGGGGTCGCCGGGACACGACGACCGACGGCGGCGGCGGCCACGCCCGTACACGCACGCGCCATGGCGTGCTGCTGTCGCTGTGCGCCGTTGCGCTGCTGTACGGTGGCGCGGCCAGGCCAGGCGGTGCGGCGGCGCATCCAGTGGGGCATGGCGACGCAGAAGGTGGCTAAGAAGGAGGTGGTGGTCGCGGTTAATGGAGTGGTGGTGGTCGCGATTTGTGGAGAAGAAGGAGGAGGAGATGGATGAGGAGATGGAGGCTGCTGTCCATGGCCGGCGGTGGCCGACGGCGAGGCTGGCCAGGGGGGGTGGTCGGTCCAGCCAAGGAGGAGGAGGTCGGGTGTGGTCGGGTTTTGAAGTGGCTGCTGTTGTTGTGGTTTTGTGTGTTGGTGTGGGAAAATACAAGTGAGAGAGAGAGAAAGAGATGAGAGTAATAATTGAGAGAGAGAGAGAGTGGAGAAAAAGTGCTCCTCTCAAAGTTAGGGCCGGCCATGTGTTGGCTATGAGGAGTTGGGAAAAAGTTTCATGTAGGAAATTGAATGGTTGGGATTAATTGGAGAAATCAAAGGCTAAAATTAATTAGAGAGAAATAGCCATTCCAATGGGAATTAAATAAATGGAAATTTCTATTAAATATAGAAAAAATAGGTAGAAGAGTACTCGATATTTTTTGGGCAAGAAAATATAAGGGTGTTATGATGGAGAGTAATATGGAGCTGGGCTGGACTCGGTGGAGCCGGATTGGGTCAAAATCAGACATTAAGCAATAATCGAATTAAAATTAGGCGTTGATGATCATGGGTAAATAAGTAGCACATGGGGATTCCAATAAATGGGACACAAATGGCAGGCGGGTAGTAGGCTCAATGTGGGCCATATCCATAGTTGGGGCTAACAAGTTTTGGTCGACAGAGGACCCACAAATCAAGTTAGAAAATGAATGTGACGTCGTGGGGTGAAATAAAATCGGGTCACGTGTCGGGAAAGTTGTGCGAAGCAAATGGAGCACAAAATGACGTGTCTGAGTGGGACACGAAGGTCATGGGTGACGAGCGTCTCGAGTAGATCATGTATGATGAGTTGGTTTCAAGAAACTGACTGGTCTTGTGCTCCCAAATGAAAAGTCACGGTAACGTGCTAAAAATGATCAAGGAAAAGAGTGGGAAAATAATTAATGATCAAATGGTCTAATTCGAACCGAAGTTCAGCAAAGCAAAAAGAACACAAGGGAACAAGTTGAGTGGGACACTATATACCATCATGAAGGTAATCTTGTCCACTCCAAAACTCATGAAGAAGATTTCCAGAGTTAAACATCCCTGACACTCCAAATATCAAAGACACGGAAAAGTACACTTAAGAAAAAATAACAGAATAAATTATTTATCAAAACTAATCAATCAGAAAATAAAAAAAAATAAATGAAAAAAATCAACCCGAAATTCAGGGTGCTCACAAGATCCATATAGTACTAATCCGTGATAATGTCGTGACAGCATCAAGTAAAGTAATCTAAAACAGGAATATAATTCTAACAAGTTATGAAATGATCAGAGAATGTACTCGCCTGATAACCTGAACAGCTGATAGGTATAGGGGTCCAACTGAAGCCACAGAGTCCTATTTAAAGCAACACAGGTTACAAGGTGTTCAAGTTGTAATAAATGAATCTCTACAAGCAATCTATATTATCCTAGGTTCTTCTAAGTCAAATCAACTCTAGGTCAACTCCGGTCAACAATCTAGTCAAACTAGGTCAAGTGTTGACTTACAGTTGACTTTTGGTCAACTGGTCAACTCTGGCCAAACAGGGTCAATTCTAGTCTAATTATTAAAGATATAAAGTGTACTTCGTTATTCGTACGTCGAAACTTACGACATGCAAATTGAGATAAGATGATCAACGGTAAAGCTAATAATCTTATTATAGTGATCCACGTGTCCATCTTGCCAATTTCAGCGATGTGAGATCACTGGAATTGACTGATCTCAGTTCCGTTGTACTAATCCCGAAATACGAATATTATAAGAATTAATTATTAATAAAAGGGTGATACATAGAGAAACTATCTACAAACATTGTCAGATGATGAAATAAACGTCACCAACGTGTCCAGAATAGTCAAATTAGCTAGGATAGCCTACCCATCGGTCCAATTTGGACACAGGGGCAAAAAGATAATTTCGGGTCAAAAACGGTATCCGTGTCGGAGCCGTTTTGCACCAAAAAATGTACAAGAAAACAAGTCTACAAAATATAACAAATTATATGTCCACGAAACCAGAATGATGATATGAACACAACGGTATATCCAGAATTGGATTCCGTTGACCCGATCTCAATTTGGTCCGTTGACCATAACTTAGAATTTCGGTTTGTACGGAAATGTGTGCCAGATCCAATGTCCACCAAAACCTAGAAAATTATATGTCAATGAGTCCAGAATGACGATTCGAACTCAACTTTGTATCCGGAATTGGATTCCGATGAGCCGATCTCAAAATGACCCGTTGACCCGGACTGTGGGACCAACTTTGTACCGAAATACGTGCCAGGGCCCACGTCCTCCAAATCTAACAAATTTTATATGAAAATATGCCAGAACGACGCCACGAGTCTACTGGTGGTGTCAGAAATGAAATCTGGAGTCCCGTGTTCAAAAATAGAATTTTATAAGTTAGAAATTACGAATTCGGACGGCCAACTTTGGCGTCGAATTCAACCAATCAAACAAGCTCACAATAAAACAAAACTGGAGGGATAGTAAGAGGGTTATACAATCTTCGCACAGGAACAGGTAGCACACCAAATGGAGCTGCAGTGGAGGAGGTACAAGCTGACGAAGTTGGCTCCGCGAAACTGTCCAAAATTTATACAATTTAAACGGTCAACTTGGTCGCCGATCCAACGGTCGGATTTCTCAAAAATCATGCACGAAGTTGTTGCGACAGGGCGCCAAAACGAAATTGATTTTGCGCACGTCACGGCGAGAATTCGTGCAAAATGCACGAATCGCCTATAGGTCGCGCTGGAGGAGGAGATGGCGGACCCAGGGGGTCACCTGAGTTCGTCCACCGCGGGGGGGGGGGAGGGCGGCCACGGCGGCGACGACGCCTGAACGGCGGCCTGTATGCACGGTCAATGGCCGTTCCGGCCGCCCATGCTGTACTGCTGCTGTCACAGCGTTGTGGGGGGCTGCGGGTAAAATAATAGAATAAATTATTTATCGAAACTAATTCAATCAGAAAATAAAAAAAAATCAACCCAAAATTCAGGGTGCTCACACTCTCACATCGAAGCTCTGGGGTCCATTTCTTGAGAATAATCGGTCTGCCGTCAAATATCCTGGGGCCGCCTTGGAGGATCCTAGCAACATCCTCCGCCAGTCCGAACTTCACATAATAGAAGCCGTTCTTTCGATCATAGAACTCCATACTACCTTTAGGCTGCCAGACTCGCGCTGCATAGCCCCGGATCTGCCCGTAAAAAGGCTTGTTGCCTAGGACATACAGGACAAGGGTGTTCTCCCAATATGCTGACACCTTCTCAATCTCCTCCGCAGGGAAAGATGCCCGAAAATCCCTTTCTGCCTTGATCGGCGGCACGTACACCATCGATGTGGGGCTTTTCGGCCCCACGGGTTTGCAAATCTCAGCCCAGGACCGTCCAGCAGGCCGACCAGACATTCCGTGTGGCTTGGAGGAAACCTCCGGCCTGGGTAAATCAGATCTCGGAACCCCGGGTACCACCATCTTACCCTTTCCTTTGTCCGTCGCGGTCGCCTTAGGCCTCCAGCCCACCGATCTCCTAGTAGATACCGCATGACCACGGGACGATGGACGCGCCCCTGACCCGCTATTACGACTGTCAGCCGAATGACGATCCCGAACATGGCCCTGTCCCCCTCCTACCTTTCCCCAGTCTTTGCCGCACGCTAATGCGTAACCGTCATCCAACCTCCTCCATCCGACTGGTTCCCCTGAGATCCAGAACCAGCACCGAATTCAAAATATAAGGCAGTAGAAATCCCCAAAAAACCGACCCTGACCCCCCTTCGGCAGGCTGAGACGCCGTAGCCAACCTCCGAGGGAGGTCACCCGATCCCCTCGGCAACATATCCGCCCCCCCTCCGTCGGAGGGGGCGCCGCCACCGAACGTCCTCCCGGGGGGTCCGCCCGACCCCCTCGACCGCACTTCCGCCCCCCCCCCCACCGTCGGGGGATACGCCGCCGTTCGAGCCAGCACCGGGGGTCCGCCCGACACCTCCGCCGATGAACCATCGCCTGCCGCGCCACCGGTCTGGGCTCCGCCGTCGGACTGGGAGTGCTGGTCGGCCCCCCCTTCTTGCCATGCACCCTCCCCCGGCCGACGAGGGGGTCCGGCGGCCGTGGGGGAGGCCCCCGAGCCGCCCTAGGGTTTCCCTGCTCCACGATCGCGCGATCGCCTGCACCCGAGCCGCTCATATTATATATATATATATATATATATATATATATATATATATATATATATATATATATATATATATATATATATATATATATATACTTTTTTAAGAATGTTGCTCATGATTAATTTTATACTAGTCATTTTTATTTTTATCCTTGTTTTGGTCAGTTTCTTAAAACCTAAAATTGATTTTAGTGAACTTGAAGTTACGATTAGAATGCTAATAATTGAGGTTTTGATCTTTTGAGCTTATGTTTTTGTGTTCTCATAGAATTTTGAAGTAAATTTTGGTTACTTAAACTTATACTAAAGATTAAAGTTAATGACTGTGTTTGATCCTTTAAACTCATCTTTAGGTGTTTGCAACTTGTTACATATTGTTTTAATAATTTTGATTAATTGTTTGGTTGGTAGAGGCTTGGCTTTAAAATTTAATACTTCCAAAAAAGTTGAAAAAATATATTATAGGTTAAGAGGTCCTACAATATTAAGTGTGTTGATTGATCAAATGTTAATTGGTAAAATACCGATACTGAACAAAAATTGACCGAATACCGATTTAACTAAAACCGAAAAAAACCGATTCTAAATGGTACGATATTGGTATTGATTTTTTAAATACCAATTTAAAAAAGTACCAAAAAGTTCGACCAAATACCGACCGATTATACCGACGCTCACCCCTAATTTGGATAATTTATTAGTAGAGAGGGATTGCATATATATAAGAGAGGACTAGCCTCCTCCGTATGCTTTATCCGATGTGGGACTAAACAACATAATTCATAAGCAATACTCAACACCCTCCCTCAAGCTGGAGCATAGATGTCAATCATGCCCAGCTTGTTACAAAAAATAAACCCGGGGACCTAAAAGAGACTTTATAAATATATCAGCTATATGATCGTCAATCCTCACGTGGTGAAACTTTATCATTTTTTATACTCATCACGGACGAAGTGGATGTCGGTCTCAATGTGCTTCGTCCTTTCATAGAATAGATGATTTGTAGCAATATGGATAGCAGACTGGTTATCACACCACATATCTGCTGCTTTAGGTCATGCTTCTTCTCCCAACACTTGTAGAAGATGCTGCAGATATAATATATATGCCATGACATGAGCAATAGCTCTGTATTCGCTTCTGAACTCGATCGTGAGACCATACTATGCTTCTTGCTCTTCCATGACACCAAATTTTAGCCAATAAATATCGAATAGCCAGATTTAGATCTTATATCCGTAAGACTAGCATCCCAATCGGCATCTGTAAAGCACTCAAAATTAGTATGTTCCTCATTCTCCATCCGAATTTTTTTTCGAATTTTGGGCTAGATAGCGTAGAACTATGTGAAGTGCCTTCCAATATGGCACTCGTGGAGAAGCCATAAATCTACTTACGACACTTATGACAAAGAAAATGTTTGGACGAGTCATGACTGCCAAGTACTTGAGTTTTCCAACGATCCAACGATACTGATCAGGATTGGTCATAAGTATTCCTTCATCGGAAAGTAATTTTACCTCTAGATCCATGGGTGAGGTGGCTCCCTTAGCTTGTATCATTCTGGCATCAATTAGGATGTCCAGCACGTATTTCTTCTGAGATATTACAATGTGCTTCTTAGCCCTTGTGACTTCAATTTCAAAGAAGTAATTCAATACTCCGATGTCTTTAGTCTAAAACTGCTCTCCCAGAAACTATTTCAGTCCTATAATTCTGTGACTGTCATCCCCCATTATCACGATATCATAAACATAGATACCAAGTAGTATCCTTCCGGCTGATGTATGTTCGTAAAAGATCGAATGGTCTTTCTTTGATTGGCACAGTCCAAGCACGTGATGACTGTTTGAGACCGTATATTGCTTTACGTAGATAATACACTTTACCCTCCCTTACAAAAACCCCAGGAGGTTGCATCATATAAACTTTCTCTTTAAGATTTGTCACGACCCACACCCGCTTTTCGGATGCGAGTACGTGCGCAAGCCAGCTATGCACCAAGCGGACTCCATCCCGACTCGAATACGTAAACGTTGTCAAGAGCATGGTAAAGTGCCAAATCATGGCAAAACAAATCTATATCTCAAATCCACAATAAGTATACAAAACATGAATGAACACTATGGGTCGTGATTTGTAGCCCACTAGCAATATGTCTGATAAGACTCCAAAGAATATAATAAGAGTCTCTAAACTGAATTAATAAGTAGGATATCTCATGATAAGGAATGTAAAGCACGAAAGGATAACAATGTAGTATCACTAACAAATACCTGAATCATGCATCATAATCATCTACCATCCCGTTATGTTAACTAACTCAATGCAATCGCTAAATCTGAAGAGATCATCAGGTCCTCAGAAGACATAGCAAGATACATAAAAACATGCCTATCTAGCAGTTTAATCATGCATAAACTATAAATAGGATATAAACAGAAAAAAATATAAACATGGCAAGAGACTACTGACCCAAACGGCTAACAAGTGACTATCGACAAGGCTACTGACAGGTGACTATAAATAGGAACACAAGAACAAGACTACACATAGTTGAACTGCTGGATGAACAAGCGAACACGAGATCAATGGAACACCAAACCCTCATTCCGAGTATGGACTTACGGGTTTGAACTAATCACTAACCCTCGTCCCGAGTGTGGACTCTCTGGTTAGTTTAAGGCATACACCCTCGTCCCGAGTGTGGACTCTCTGGTACAAATGAACAAGACAACACGCTCGTCCCGAGTGTGGACTCACAGATGTAAACAGATCAAGAGAAACACCCTCGTCCCGAGTGTGGACTCTCTGGTGCAAATGGTCAAGATAAACACCCTCGTCCCGTGTGTGGATTCACGGGTTCAAACGGTCAACCCTCGTCCCGAGTGTGGACTCTTTGGTTAAGAAATATGATACAGGGAAATAGCAGTTCGACTACACGTACTCATTCCATGACACAACTCAGTCAAGGTACAGGTGAGACATGGTATAACTCGATCAAGACACAAGTAAGGACTGCTCTAGCATGGACTATAATGTGAACAAGCTAGTATACTATACTATCAAGTCAAGCAAGATAATAAATAGTTTGAAGAAAACATATCAAGTCAAATCAACTAGTAAATCCATAGCAACTAGAGAAACTGAAAGATAACATGATAACAACAAAAAACTATAAGCATGATAATAGACTGTAGAAGGAGGCAACCTATCTTGCCTGATGGTAGCACGAAGATCCAATAACATCTCGTCAAACGACGAGCCACAATGTCAACTCTCATAATAGTCTTCTGTGGCTGAAACAAACATTACCAACGTGTTCCAATTACTCAAATTAGCTAGAAATGCCTATCCATAAGTCTAATTCTGGACACAGGGGAAAAACGGTAATTTCGGACCAAAACGATGTCCGTCGTTGGACCCGCTTTGTATCGAAAAGTATGCCAGAGTCTACGGTCTCTAAAGTCGTCAAACTATATGTCTACAGATTTGTTTTGATGAGACGAACCCAATGGTATGTCCAATTTTGGATTTTGGTGGGTCATGCACAATTTTGCCCGTTGGATTGGGTCGCGGGCCCGCCAAAATAGCGATTCGATCAACTATCTCAGAATCGGACCAAACTTGGCATACAGGACCAGAAAAATGATACGGTCCTGTTGGAACAAGTTTTATCTCGATCTAATGATCGTGCACGAAGTAATTAGGAAATTTGCACAGAGGCCGATACGGTAAATTTTGACGGATACGCATTAAATTTGTCGTGCACACGCAACCAATTTGAATTCCGTCAAAGCCCACACGTCCGCGAAGCCATTACGCACCTTTCGATGCTTTCGGTTCGCGACTACGTCGCCCAGTTTGGCAGGACGCACGTCCTATCGAAGAGTTTTATGATTTTCTAATATTTTGAAAACAGTTTTTTCTAATCTTTGAAATCCTGTAACTTGTTGTCCAGTAGATGAAAAGTAATTCTACAAAAGGGATTTTGAACTTGTATATGTTGTCTACAACTGTCTTTAAATAGATTTTCTAAGCAGTTACTGGGTTGCCAAGAATTTATCAGTAAACAGGGGCAATTGGATTACCTATAAACTATTTTTGAAACAGTTTTTCTTTGATGTTAACATCGATTTTTGGGATCGATGGATCGATTCACCTCAAAACTAAGTGTAGGAACTTCGAGAGGGTCAAGTAGGCTCTCTAGAGAAATTCACGAATTTGAAAACGACCTAGTATACAAGAAGATATTGGGTCAACTAGGGAGGTACATGGCTGCCATTGCTGATGGTGCTCGTGGTGTTCCCGTACGTGTGGCAGAAATCTGGCTGCTCTAGTGGCGTGCTCGTCGGAGACAGGGCCGCGCTAGGTCGGGGAGACATCGGGTCGGCGCTGGGTCGAGGGCTGGGTTTGGAGTTAGGGTTTTGTTTAGGTTTTCTACAATCCTCTCCCCCCACTATCGATATATATGTATATAGGATGTTCTCTGTTGTAAAGGGCTCGGGCTTAGGAAGTCTCGGTTTGGGTGGGATGGGCTTGCTATGTGCTGTGCTGGGCTTGGTTTGGGATTTCTACTGTTGTTCTCCCTTCTTCTCTTTTTTTCATTATTATTTCTTCTTCTTTTTTCCTTATTCCTTTCTATATACATTACATCTATATATACACATATATGATTATATAATAATCTCCATAAAATCCAAATAAAACCTCAATACTCTCTATTCCTAGTGTAGGGTCTATTGATATAATTGTGAACATAATAATATTTATTTGATAAAGAAATAATATAACCAATAATAATAATAATATACGTATATATACACATTAATTATCATAACAATAATAATAACAAAATGTAGGAGAACAAAATACAGTAAATCAATACTAGATGTATATTGAAATTACAGGTATAGCCTAAATATCGCCAAATGCACAAGGGTAGCTAAGTATGGTGTTTATCCTATTTCTAAAAATAGAATATCAATTCAATAACATTAAAATATATATATTATCTATATTATAAATCCTTTATATATGAAATGTCTATTTGGACAATCAAAATTAATAAATGCAATATGTACGTCTACATGGACGTCTTTGGTATCACTACAAGATTACATGGGCTCGTTTTCGGTTCGGGTCTAGTCAGAGCTAAATCGATACAACCAGATCTCCTATAAGTCAATAATATAATTAATAAATAATTAAAATGTCTTTAGAGGTTAAGTCGCAACTTGGTCTGGTTTTCCTAGTTAGAACACTCTTATAGCTCGGCCTTACCTAGCATAGCTAATACACTAGTCAAGGCACACGACCATGTTATCCGTGCCATGATTCCTAGTTGTCTTGTACTTCAAAATTCAACCATGGCTAAAGTCATCTACCGTAATAATTTTCTAAATAATTATTTATAAAATTCTAAAAATCATCATTTAAATAAAAAAAATTCAAATTTTTTTTCGGGAAGAGGAGTTACAAGATCCCCATATAGAAAATTATTCTTCACATCCAGCTGAAGTAATGGCCATTCATAGGGTACTGCTAAGGCCAGAAGTACGTGCACAAATGCCATCATGGTAACATGGGAGAAGGCCTCAAAATAATCTTCACCGTAAGTTTGAGAATACCCTTTCGCCATAAGACAAGCTTTCAAATAATCAAGAGTGCCCTCTGGTTTCACCTTTATTGTGAACACCTACTTGTAACCTACTGCCTTCTTACTAGGCAAATCCACCAAGTCCCATGTATGATTCTCTCAAAGCGCTTTCATCTTATCTTCCATCGCAGCATGCCAACCAAGATATTTGAGTCCTTCCTATGTGGAATTAGGGATGTGAATTCTGTCAATCGTCGCCACCAAGGACTGAGACTGACTCACGAGCCCTTTATGGTGCCAATAACTCAAAAGAAGGTCACGACATGCACGAAGGGGGCGAGCCGGTATATCAAGCGGTGGTAGAGCAGTAGAGCTAGAGGAGGACGATAGCTCGATGGCGTGGGCACCATTGGTGATATTTGTTCCTGCGGAGCTGGAGAAGGACGATGGCACGATGGACCATCGGTAATACTTGTTTTGTCGGAGATGGTGAGATTGGCGATACCAGTTCTGAGTAGGCCGATATTTATGGTCCGTCTGACCGGGAGACTGGCTCGACAGGGGAGGGCACTCTTACGGGGGTTGTTGTATTTGAGCTGGAAACAACAAAAATTTCTCTTATGGATAAACTTTGGAATTGAATCATTAGTAGACGGAAGTAGAGTAAACTCAGTTTAAACAAAGGTAACATCTCGAGTCATAAAATATCTCTTCAAAGTGGGTGAAAAATAATGATACCCTTCCCGATCTTTTGGAAATCCAAAAAAATACATTGGATTGCCTTCGGATCCAACATGGACAAAGTCGATCGAGTATCCCGAACATAACACAAGCAACTAAATTTTTTGAGGGATAGAAGAAACGACCTGCATTGGGGATATAACCGAAAAATGGAGTATTGCCATTGAAAATCGACGATGGCATGCGATTGATCAAATAAGAAGCTGTAAGAACCGCATTCGACCAAAATCTCCTAAGAGCATGTGTTTGATGCGATTCCTGCATTCGGATACACCATTATGTTGTGATGTGTAAGGGCATGAAGTTCTGTGGATGATGCCATATCTAGACAGATAAAAATTGAGCTCACGAGAAATAAACTAACGACCATTATCACTCCATAAACATTTAATAGGAGCACCTGTGTTTTAAATTTTTTCACATAAAACTTGCACTAAATATCAAATAATTCGGAGCAATTTTTTATTAGGTAGACAAATGTGACACATGAGTAGTCATCAACAAAGGAAATAAAGTACTTAAAATCCATCATAGATTCAGCAAAATAAGGTCCCATATATCATAATGTACTAACTCAAAAGGAGTTGATGCCACTTTACTTAGACTCACCAAATAAAGAATCCAGTGATACTTGGCCAAACTACATGACTCATAATGAAAGAGGACAAAAATATCTAAAGATGGATACTTTTTTTGAGAGATTGGATAGATGGGTGACCTAACAGATAATGCAGCTAAAAAGGATCAAGTCAAGCTGGCACAAGCAATGGAAGAATTTATGTCAAACATGTATAAGCCTCTAGCCACATGGCCCCTACCGATAGTCTTTCCAGTCTTTAGGTCCTAGAAAACACAACTATCAGGATGTTACAAAATATTGTAAGTCATAAGTAATCAGACTAATTGACAGTAAGTTGAAAGGATTACCAGGTGTAAGTAATACTGAAGGGAGTGACAGTCGCGAAGAAAGATGGGCACTTTCTTTTTCACGGATAGTCAGGAAATCACTATTCACAATAGTAATATTGGCCACACGACCTACCATACGTAATTGCACAACATATATGCCTATGTCGCCTGTCATGTGAGTAGATGCACCTGAGTCAATCACCCAGTGCTTTGACTTTACCACACATGTCGTTGAGTACCCAGCTGTGGATCTAGAAGTAGACGTTTCACCACGACACTGAGCTTGGAAGTTAGTAAAATCGGCATATGTTTCTACCGACATTTGTACTGATAGCCCATCAGTGTCAATGACATCTGATGCAGCGTTGGCAGCATATGCTTTGGGGCACTACCATAAAAAATGGCCTTGTTGTCTACAGTTGAAGCATATACATAGTCTTCTGCCATCACAATCGTCATTGCCTAGTCCGCCATCACGGTCAGTATGTCGGCCACCAAGTCGACGCCCACGACCTCCACGGAAGCCACCACGAGCAGCTCCTGTCATGCCCGCTCTCGGAGGAGCGATCGTCCTCACTAAGGCACGATGCCGCTTGAGCCTAGATTATGCTCACGCAGGGTGGGTTCCATAACGGCTGATTATAGCAGCTTGCGACAGGATCGTCGTACAGAAGTCCCGAGTAGAAGTATTGAATATACAAAGGCAACACAAGTATTCAAACAAAATCAGAACTTTATTGTTATATGCGATATATGATTACAAGGGCGCATAACCAAAATTATAAGTCACTCAAGCTCAATTTTCTCTCTATTTACAAGTCACTTGACTCTTAATACAACATAACAAACCAACGAATGCTTCAGAAGGTGATGTCCATACATTATATCCTATATAGGTGAAGTCTTCAATGCGGCCGTACGTCTCGACACGCCAAGGAACTTTATGCCTCAGCGCGTCCAAGCAAGCTCCTCCTCGACAAACAAGTACCTATAACCTATGCATGAAAACTGTTGTGTGGTATTTGCCATTAAAAGTGTTGAAGTAAACTTTTATATAATAACAAATAGAACAAAGTATAACTTAGGATCCGATGGAATCATTTGATTACACTTTTATTTTTATCTAAAAACTGTGATGATGGAGAGTTAATTCTTTTCTCCGTTGACGATCTGACGACGATCTCGAGCTCTCTGAATGTCTGAGTTTCTCTAGGAAAGGTGATGAGTCGAAGCTGTTGAATAACTTAGAGGATTTGATGAAGTGATGCCGAAGAAGCTTGAATAAAGGAATGATCCTTCTATTTATAGAAGGCATAATGAACTGCTTATGCGTGCATGTACGATGCACGCATGAAGATCTTGCACACATGAATGCGTTGCACATGAGTTTGTTTTGACGCAGGAATGCTATGCCGGGGAGCTCGAACTGAATCTATTTGCAACTGCATTGTTGGGCGACGGAGAAGCTAACACGTGGCAGTTGTTGAGATTTGGTGGTTGTTAAATTTTTGGATGGTTAGCATCTGTTCTTGAGCATAACTGAGCTAATGACACATGGCACGTATACATTGCTCAAAGATCTTTGATTTTGTTGCTGGATGATTTGCTTGGATGCGCCTGAGATCTGGCGCATGAGTAAACTTGGCGTATGTCTTCTGAGGATCAATAACAAGTCTGGATGCATGGCTTTCGGGGCACATGCAAAGTTTGGGTACATGGTTGTGGAGGCGTATGTCACTGTTTAGTAAGTCACGTAGCAGAGCATAACCGACAAAATAAGTAATGATGGTGCTGACATCGACGTCTCTTCGATTTTTGTAATAGTTTGTCAACTTTTTCAGTCTTCGAAATGTGTGTTGATAACTTCTGTCACTCAGCATTAAATGCTTGATGTGTGACAAGCTTCGGTAGGCTCATCTGTTTGTACACCATTAGGCACGTCAGTATCTGTCCAAGGGGCGCATTAGCTTGGGCACATCTCTTTTTGGTCAACCCTATTGAGCGTTTCAAGGCTAAAATTAATGACTTTTGACTTAGCTAATTTTGAGATGGCAGATTCATTGCCACAAATGCGAAGTTCATCGCATTACTTTCGAGAAGAGTTGTCGCTTGGCGTATGGGTTTGGTTGCCCTGGCCTATAAATAACAGTGTTTTGTATGGTGAAGAGAATTTTGTTCTCATTTTCATACCACTTCCTAGTGAAGATGAACTCGACCGATCCTCCTCCTTAGCAAAACATTGTACTAGGATTGTGGATCTCCCCGTTCAAAGAAGCTTTAGTTTTGATGACGAATTCCTTCAGAAGACTGAGATGTACCAATTTAGATACGACCAGAATGATTCGTGCTCGTACACCTTGCTGGTAGTGTTCTACTACAAGATGACATCGAGTGCCAAGTTGAATGCAAGGTTTGGGGTCATCGTGCCCCAACCTTCGTTATGCTGAAGAGCCACCGTGTTTGGATTGATTGCCAACCCACGTTCTGCTCAAAAACTGTTTCATTGGCCGATGCGCTTTTGCATTGATGAGCAAGTGATTCGCTTGTTGAGCAGGAAATGATTCGCTCTGATGAGGAAGAGACACGCCTATGCTGAGACGTCAGAGTGATGTGCCTATCCATGGAGATTTAGACTAGGCTTTTGTAGTAGACTTTAAAATGTAATGAAAAGTTATGTAATAGATTTTTATATAAATAAAAATCTTCTTTTCATGTACTTTTCATCTTTACTGTCTTTGAACGATGCACTGACATCTGACCTACGTCTTCGGCGCTTTCTGTTTGTGGCGTATAGGAACTTCGGCCTCCAGATGTGCCATAATTTCCATGCTTCTACAGGACCCCTTCAAAGTTTTAACTTTGGACAAATTTTGGAACACTTTGAACAAGAAGCATCGGTAGTAGAAACTTTTTGGCACATGCTTTGCTTGGGCGCATGGTCGTTCTTGCGCATAGTTGTATTGGCGCATGCTGTTTATTTGGACGAATAGATAACGCTTCAGTTTCTAAGTTAAATCTTTTTGAAGATTTAGGCCTTCTTTACGAAACTCGAAGAGTCGCTAACAATCTTTATCGGTTTACGGGCGTGGCCTAAGCCTATAAATAGGCGTCTGGGTGGAAGATAGACTCTTCTAATCTCTTTCTTCTTCTTCTTCTTCTTCTTTAGAATTTTTCCTCTTTCAAAAAAACCCTAATTTGTGTGCGATGGCCCCAAAGCTCCTCGTAGTGCTACTGGTAGGAGCAGAGGCAAGGTCAAGAAGCCCATTGAAGCCGATGTCGACGAGCCCCAAGTTGCTGACACTATGCATGTTGACGTACGAAAAGAAGTTCTCGGTAGGCGATCTGCCATTGAGGGTTCATCTCAAACACATAGACACTTTGTACATTGTTGAGCGCATGGATGTGTAACCATCTTGGAACATGTGCTAACCACCCTGCTGAAGCACATGGGTGTGGCTCATCGAGCTGTACCCTGGAGATGCGTATAAGCTTTACTATGCTGACGCGCATGGACTTCTGTCCTGAAGATGTGTCGCGCATGGACTTTGGTCCTGGAGATGCGCCGAGGTCAAATCCAGGCAACGCGTATGGTCTTCTATCCCGATTATGCGCCGAGACTTTGGCTTTTGTTGATGCGCAAATATTTTGGATGCGTTGATGCCAGGTCGCGTATAATTCTTTTTTGTCACTTATAAAAAAGGCCAAGTTTTTGCTAACTCATTTGCCTTATCTTTATGTAGTCTATGACTTTGCCAAGGTTGAACGAGATCTTATTCGACTACTCCCTCTGCCAGATGGGTCTGGACTTTAATGAGGAAGTAGTCAATCCGGCCAAGGCGACGATCATGTTAGACCAGCCATCAGAAAGGATGGAGCAGATTAGGGATCAGCCCACCTATTTCCTTTAGGCTATGATAGAGAGTGGACAAATTCGTGCTGCCGGGAGTACCACCTAGTTCTATCTGAAACCCCAGTTTCTGTTTGGGGACAGACTAGCTTCATATGAAGTAAAACTCCTAAAGATCAAGGAGGACTAGTTTTTTTTAGGCGAAGGGTATACATATGTATATACCCCAGATCGACCGTCAAGTGCTACTGTCCGCCTTCACTTGCTTGGCTTCGAAGAGGAGGATGGAATGGGATATTATACCTTCTCAAGGAGGAGCAATTTCAGGGTCTTTCAAGATTGACAAAATTTCTAACCAGAAAGACACCGTCACTTTTGTACGAGGTGGGTTGTCTTTCAGTATGCGGTTCTGCATCCCGGGAGCATCTACAACGATGTTTCCACCCAAATCTACGTCTTTAGCGCTTCGACTTTTGCCAATCGAATGTTGGATGCCAAATTTACGTACCCAAAGGGGAAATTTTTTGAGGGTTGGTGCCATCACGTGTCAAAGTGGGACGACCTGACACTTTGGATTTTGTCCAAGTACAAAATTGAGCTCAAGGACCTCCACCTGGACTCTGCCATATGGGCTATCAAATCTGGTGTATATTTAAACCGACCCATGTTTCTGGCCCTGCTGGAGCTATACAACTACCATACTGGGACATTTTATACACCTGTAGGGGAACTGAGATTGGCCCTCCACGAGATGTTCGAGGTCTCGAAGCTCCCTTGGGGAATGAAGGTATATGAAGAGTATTTTCTAACAAACGAGGAGTCTGTTGCTTTGGAGGAGAAGAACCCATAAATGCTGATGGTCTTCAAGGAGGCGTTGTGCCATCATTACATGAAAGAGCAAAGTGACAGGAAGAGGGCATCCCCTCACATGATAGCATGGAGGGATTACATCTTTACCCAGGACACCAGTGACCTGACGAAGGTCCGCTTCACCACTCCTTAGGGTTTTATGATTAACGAGATCGTCACCAAAATGAGGGAGGCGGATATGAAAAATCCATGAGAGGATGAGTTCCAGAGGACAGCTGAAAATATAGCAGTTTTTGGCGCTGCACACACATGATGTCTGCGAAGGCTATAGCGTCCTATATAATGATATAGCTTCGAGACTATGTGCTCCCTGGTGGTTCGGGCTTCGTGGAGAGAGTTACCAGGAACCTTATTTTGCCAGCCGTAAAGCTGGTATTTCGCCGTCGTTTGGCTTTGTTCCCTACAATGGTGTGCATCCTGCAGTGGGGTCTACGAGAGTTTGCCGAGGAGGTCTTGGCTATGAAGGGCAAGAGCGAAATTTTTTCCCGAGTGAAGCTGCCCTATTATTATCTGATGGGGTGGTTGATATTGTACCACCAGAAATTGATGAGCCCCGGTCCAGAGGAGGGGCATGTCGCAGGGGATTCTTTCATCTGCCACTACCATAAAAGAAACTACCCCAGAAGGAAGTGGCTACATACTAGTATCCCAATCTATTGGAAGATTTTGTCCCAACTCCAAGGATGGGACATTTCTAAAGTTGGCCCATTTGGGCTTTGAAATAAAGAGTTGGTAGATACGGGCGAAGATGCTATTACTCTTCCTGATTGGGGGTTTTGTTAGCTACAATGCATTTGACCCTCACATCTGGTATATTAGAACATAAACCATTGTTTCCTGGAGCCGTATTTACCGAGCCGCTTCACTCGTCAGTTTGGCTACAGTCAACTTATGCTGGACAACCCGAGTACCTGTTTGGAGAATGTCCAAAGTTTGTTGGACGGAGCCTGGGCATGGCAGTATTATAACGTTGGGTGCATAGGGGTTTAATTTACAGTACCACTTCTGAACCCCAGGCCAAACATCCTGTATCCTGATGTCAAGCTTTATTGTGCGGCGAATACCTTATCTCCCGAATATGATAGGGAGACAAGCTTCATCGTCGGGACTCAGCTTGAGGCAAGTGACGTTGTGATCGTGAAGGCCCGGGCGTATCGCTCGCCAGATACTCCAGAAACGACAGCTACTCCCGAACCGATGGTTGCTTCGGCTGCCCGGACGGAGGATCCTTCAGGGGAGTCCACGGGTAGCCAACTGAAGAGGCTTACCCCAGCGGGATCGGGGTCTTCTGTGCCAAAGAGGCAGAGGAAGGTTTTGGCCTCCAAGTATGGGGCCACAACGTCTTTTCCCATAGAAAGACCAGAAGAGCTTTCTCTCGAAAGGTCAAAGACGAAGAGAAAGCCCAGTTCTTCAAAACGAGACTTGGATGTTGAGAAGGAGGTCACTATCTCTCCTGAAGAGCGTATTCCTCCAGTGGTGGCGTCTCCTATTGAGGAAGACCAGGAGGACATTGTGCATGTGGATGTCTCTGCCACTTTTGATTATGCGGCAGATGGCTTCAACGATTTACTGGATTTGCTGAACACTGAACAACCCTTGCCGAACGTTTTAGGTAACTTTTTTTATACCTGACTTGTATATGTTAACAGTGGTTATAATTATGTTTTTTTTGTATCAGCCGGGGCCCTTGCAGAAAGTGGAAGAACCGGCTGCGGGCGCAGGTGAAGAGACCGTTGCCCATTCTCAGGAGGAAGAGGCTGCGCAGGATCCTTCTGAGGAAGATGTGGATTGGGACTCGTCTTTCTCAGATTAAATCCCAGATAACACTGTCGGAAATGTTGAGGGGGGCTTGACAACGGGTGATTACAACTAGCCCATGCTAACTGAAGGTATCATTGCGACTGAGTCCTCTCTTGGTCATAGGGGGAACCCACTGCGATTCCAAGTCCTACACCTACCCCCATGATAGAGACTGAGATGGAAGAACTGACTCCGTTGTCGAGTCCTACTACTACCCCGATGGAAAGTAAGATGGAGGAAGCAGCCTTGCCTCCAAGTCCTGCGCCTGCTCCCTCATTAGGAGGCAGAGTAGACAAGCCTGCCCCTGTAATAGGTTCCATTTTTTGAGCCTGCTACGGTCGGCCTTGATGTTGGTGGACCCTCCGAGGTAAATCTTGACAAGGGCAAGGGCCCTATTATGGAAGAACCCTCTTCCGTCTATACCACTTGGGGAACTGTGATGGGTCTTTCGAGGGGTTCAGCTACCATGATTTATGGCCATGAGACAGTTAGCAGTCAGGCAGAGCCCACAGATGTTGAGATTCTGGAGCCACCCGGATCGAAGTACCCTCAAGGGGACTCAAACTGTGAAGCTTTGGTGGTCAGAGGTTCAACAAGCAGGGTGATGGCTACTCCGTCGAACTAAGATGTCACACCATCGTCAAGTTCTACTATCCTCCCGGCTCACGTGGAAAGCCCGACGGCTCTCCCATGATGCCTCAAGTATTAGCTGACGCAGACGAGTACGTGATGTTTCTCGTCGAGGCTGTTATAAGATATTAAGGAGGGGGTATCCGCAATACTGGAGGAAGTCGAGAGCATCATGACAGCCAAAGCAATGGCAATCCCACAAATTGGCTTGATCCGATCTCACCAGGGTCATGATCATATGGCTAAAATCTTGGAGGCATCAATTGCTGAGCTTAGTCTCCATCTTACTGAGCTCCAGAGCATCTAGTGAAATGATCTTTCCATTTTGATAGAGACGAAGCAAGATAAGTTAGCGGCCGTGGTTGAGTCAGCTTACTTGTCCACCATGGCCGTTTGATAATAGGAATTGGCTAATGCTGAGGCCAAAGAGCAAGATCTCACATCAGCTACAGAGAAAAAGGCTAGTCTATAGGAATCTTTTGATGTCCGCGTGGCAAAGGTTGTCGCTAGGATCAAAATTTTATTTTTACATGGAAATATACTACATCTGGATCTTCGATGGAATCAAGGTCGCCTTTTTCCAAGGTCAATACATTTTGGGTCATCCTTTCCGGAGTGAAGGGCTCAACAAAGGAAGATGACGAGAAGTTGCAAGAGTTTCACGATAGGAAAACGGTCGCGAAGCAACGTCCGCCATCATTCTCACCGTGGCCGGAAGGAAAGTACTATAGAAGGACAAAATCCCATATCCAGCATCCTTCTCGCTCAATCCAAGAGAAACATGCCATATCTCGAGGAAAGGTAACGCACCCAACTGCCGTGCAAGGTAACTCCGCTTTTTATGAGTTTGTTCATTTTTCGACACAGTCATGCATCAAGAGGAAGATCCCTTTGATGAAAAGTTGTAAGAGTTCCTCCTACCCCGTTACGTCTACACCTTGGTGCTCCAGCCTTCATGTCATTGAGTGATTTGATGTCGAGGGCCATTTTAACCCCAACTTGACTCGTCGTGGTAGATAAGGAAGGATCTGCCTTCTTCAATTTCAAGTCAGAACTAGTTAGCTCAAACTCTTCAAGTCCTACGTCCCTAGCAACGACATTAAATATGGATAAGACTAAAGCCTCACCAACCAGGTTATGATAAGGACAGATGGCAGATTCTTAGCCAGTGTTAGCCACCCTCGAAGTATGCAAGTGGTAACTCAACTTCCAAATATGCAACTTCTAGCATACAAGGCAATGACTCTCACTATTCCTACGGATGGAGGTAAAAGTCCTTTATATCCTCTATCAACTTGTCTTCAAGGCCCAACTGCCTTAAAGGCTTCCCCTATCTACGGTCCCCAGTTGGGCCCAAGATGCCCCCACTTCAAAAATATTCCTACCAGATGGAGGCCAAAGACAGTCATGCCCATGAGACCTTTTAAGTATCTTTTCGTCCAAACTATCCCTTGTTTACGTTCGTATGACCTCTGAACAAATGCCAAATTAAAGCTTGTCATGTTCATATTACCTCCGAGCAAGACATTTTTCCCGCTATATATCACACTCAAGTGGTCCATGATGGAACCTTCCATTTTTACCTTGTTATCCGTACCCAGTCTTAGGTACACCAAGGATAATATGTCCATCTCATCCCTCCCATAAAATTCTTCCAAACTTACTTTTTGTATTAAATCATTGGGTATGACATAGAAAGTAAGACCACAAGAAATCACACCACAACTTAGAAACGTGCGAGAAAAAGATTTTTTAACATATCTTAAAAAGAAGAGAAAAAACATACAGAGGTCAAGTATCCGAACAAAGGTCTTTTAGCCTTTGGTACAAAGAGGCCACAAGTTGTTCCTTCTTTTTGCATGCACGATCTTCGCTTCTTGCCTGTCGACAACTGTATCTTTGAAGCAAATGTATGTTGCCAATTTATCCTCCAGCTCTTTCGCAGCGGTCTCCAACTCAGTGGAGGATGTTCTGATCTCTTTTGTCTGTCGATGAGTGACCACTCGGTCCCTAGTAACAGCTTTCGAACAAGTCTCTAGTTCCTGATGCTTGTCGTGGAGCCATTCAATCTCTGCCATTATATCGGTCCTCTCTCGAGTCAACGAGTCTTGTTCCACCCCAAGATGGGCCTCTTCACCGGTCAATTGCCTATGTCTATCACATAGCTGACAAATTTTGTGGTTAAAAGCCTCCGATCTCTGTAAAGATTCACTTCCTTTGGTAGCAGTGTCAAGCAGGCAGTTGTATTCACACGAGGCCAATGCATCTACGTCAACTCGTTGAGCTTGCTGGAAGTAATTTAAATATTGCTCCGCCTCATTCGGCTTGAGGAGAAGCAACTCAGCCATTTGCTCGGAACCAGGAAAAGATCAGAGAACACGAACCTAACCCATGGCTCCCTATTTGGTCCAAGAGAAGGGTCGATCATTCTCCAAGAAGTCCTGCACTCCTTGCTTTAAGAGCATATAAAAGGTCCGGACCATAATTTTGACCGTTTTGTCCACATCAGCAAAGGTAGACGGATTCAGGAGGGCGGAAGATATTCCCACGTTGCTGGCACCCGAGGTCATGGTACTAGTGACCGTAGGAGCACACATAGCCATCATCTAGGCCAAAGTAGGTGACTTCGAAGTCGCAACATTCGACAGAAGTTCCCGAACGCTGGAAAGCCTAGCCAGAACGGTCCTCACTGATGGAACCCCAACACGTCTCACACAAGTAGTCCCAGATCCGGAGGTGGACCCTTGAACCCCAGCTTACGAAGACGGGCCAATGACCACTGCCTCCTCAGCCCAAGGAGGTGGAGCAACAACCACCTCTCCAATCCCTTAAGGGGAAGATGCATCAACCACGCCCTCAGCAGCTGGAGGGGCAGAGATAGGTATAGTCGCTTCTCAGGCAGATGCTCCAGCTGCCACCACTAGCTCAGTGTCGATCGCCTCGATGACCTTCTCGGCTTCAATCACGAAAGAAGGAGGTCTAGACTTCCTCCTGACTAAGCCTCTTTCATCTTCTTCGTCTATACCCTCCTCATTTTCAATCGGGTTGACTATCACGCCCCAGTTTCAAAAATACTTAGGAACCCAAGGCATGAGTATGCTAACTGTATGACTAGATTAAGTATCCCAATTTAATGGACTTATCCTAATCGTGGTACACTGTAAAGTGAACTAACATATACTAACTAATTAATCTATGCCTTAACTATGTCTCAATCCACAATAAAAAAATAAAGAATAAACAATATGTGTCATAGTCTGCAGCCTATTAGCATATATGTTTGATTAGACCCGAAGAACAATATGGATATATAAAGATAAGCTAATAAGCAGAAAGTAAGTAAATATAAAATCACGGAAGATACCTGAATAGGAAATAGCAACACCAATAAGATCATCGAACTAACTCAGCACAATCATCTACCTAGAGAGTGTATGAGCATTGACCACCTTTGGAGGGTGAATAGAGTGTGTGCGTGTGTAGCAAAAATAATCACCATTTAAATTTAAGCAGTTGTAAAGACTATGACACGTAAGAGAGAGTAAATAAATGCAGTAAAGTAGGAGATCAGAGAATCAAACTCAGTGAACACCGCGATGTATACTAGTTTTCCTCTGAGAGGACTACTCCAGTCTCGAGTACTCTTGCTCGATGTTAATCTATTATTCACAAGCTAGATGAGAGCTTGTAGTCTCTTACAACACCGTGCTTGGTGACGAGTGTACGACCGACTCCACAAACTTAATTTTGAAAACTGGAACGATTTCTGAATTGTAACCTCTAATACAACTCTTCTGAACCGAAACTCTAGATTGAAACAAAACTGTACTGGCTTTAGCTAAGATTGGTATCAGGCTAGATTTGAAAGATTTTGCTCGAGAAAATACTTTAGAAAGATAAAAAAGAGAAAGTGAATGAATAATTTGGAATGGTGAAAATTCTTTTCTATTTATAGTATTTTTCCTGACCGAACTCAAGCAGAGTTCAGGCAGAGTTCGGATGCATGAATCTTGCAAACGAATGTTGGATATAGATTTGGTTGTTTCACTTAACAAAATGCTTGAAAATCGGATTTTGGAAATAAAACGAGAAAAAGTACAAGAAGTACAAATTTGATTCTGGGAAGTATCGCTATGGAAGTCTGATCTGTAAATGATCACTTTATTCCTTGGACCATACGATGATGATGAAGATCACTGCTAGAAGATGAACAATTGGAAGAACTAAGTCACCAGAAAGGTATCGACGCACTTGGGCACTGATGGCGAGGCCGAATGCTTTTCTGCTTTGCTTCACTCTGTTCTGGAAGAAAAGTTGAAGAAGAATACTCTGGAAAATCAAAGTCTCTGGACTCTGATCTCTATGTATTCTCTCCTCTCTCTCTGTCTATGTCCGCTATATATGAGAAAAATCAGTCTATTTATAGACTTGGCTTCTTGTGCGTAAAAACTCAACAAAAGTTTCGTCTTTACGCTAACAACTGCCACCCATGACCGAAGTCATCCTCTGCATACGTTGACACGTGTCCCATCATTTCAATAAGAATAGAATGCACGTACACACGTTCTTCGAGATGTGTGGCATAAAAGCCATGTAGGCAAACCACGTTCTGAATTGGAATAGGGCGTAAAAACAACCCAAATATACCCTGAGCGTAAAGTAGTAGACTATGCGTACAATAGCCCTGATGTAGACTTCCCGCGTAAAGTGGTTGTTAAATAACCTTGAGCGTAAAAGTAGCCCAAATAAACCTTACGCACACGTCAACCGTTGAGCGTAAAAACTCGTATAGTCTCCGTGCGTAAAAGAAGCTATATTATGAGCGTAAGATGGCTCAGTCCATGTAGCCTCCCTTCCCGAAAATACTGAAAATATTTTTATTTTATTATTTATTGGATTTAAATGGTGATTTTATGATTTATGAATAATTAACTAGATAGTTAGATTAATGATTTTGGGAGAACCGGTTGCTCCGTACCCAACATGGGACCTCCCCCTCTCTTATAGAGAGAGGGACAATTTAGTCCTTTCATCATCGTTGAACTAAAGCACATGGGTCGGACCAAAAACCCACTGTGCTTTATATTATAGATAAAGGGGCGTTCGAGAGGTCAATGATAATTTTCAGTTATTATCCATAACCCTACTAAAGATGCATCAACTAATAGCATGTAAGACTTAGTTTTATATTTGAAGTGTAAGATGAATTTTAATATTATAGTGGCCTGAGGTTTTACAAATATAGACAGTGATGTTATGCAAAAAGGCATGGCAACATGTCTTAAGCTTATAGAGATATGGATGTTGGCTGGTTATGTTGAAATTAGATTATTGGAACTTAGAAGAGTGGGTAATGAATGTTATCATGCCCTTTTCCTATTTCCCGAAATACTCTCAAACTTTTCCAAGTTGCAGGTGCATTGCATGTGGCCAAGTTCCAGTTAACGCACAGTGCAGTTCCATAAGGTTGTAGAATTTATCTTAATCTATTAAGGGGCAAAATGAGTATTAAGTTATTTTTCCGAAAAACACCTTGAAAATTTAAGATCTTAGAATCTATATGCCTTCTTGCTCCTTAATTGCATTGCTTTTGATAACATAGAATTATTAAGAGAGCAATAGCAGTAGCATCCAATCGGCCCAAAGGCCAGCTAAGCCAGCCAGTGGGCTCTTCCCCACATCCCAAACCCGACCTATGAGTCCCTAGCCAGCTCGGCCCAAGGCTAGCAGCCAGTAGGCAAACCCAACCTGTGAGCTCACCCGAGCAGCAGTTTCAAACTCGGCCCACACCCGAGCGAAAGTAAATCCCACAGAACCCGCGCGTATATATTGACCGTTTGGAGTATTCTTTCGAGAGAGAAACCCTAACCTTGTGCGCCAAAGGACCGCCACCACGACTCCTAGTCGCGCGCGCCCCCAGGAGCGGCCACCCCGAACCTCCGTGCGCTACCCTTGGCCCGCAGTCGGCCGGTCGACCATGCGTGCGCACGCGGTTAACAGAGAGCAACAACGGCAGCAGGGTGCGAGGAGACCGATTTTGCGATCACTTCTCGTCGCGCTCGGTCGACCAATGGTCGAACCGTCTTCGCAGGTTTGTCGACAACCTTACCCTTAATAGTTCCCTTCAAATAGTTTGGATTAATTCGCTTCATGCGCATCGCAAATCGATTCCCAAAACTGGGAAAAATCTCGATTTTCACGATATAGAAACTGCCCCAACGTCCGAGGTTTGCGGTCGATTTGTGACCATAACATCGCGAGTTTTAGAAAACTGTTTGAACAAACTTCTAGACAACCTAACCAAGATAGAAACGCTTCTTTTAGAATAAATTTTTTTTGATTAATTGCTGTTTAAAATTAGGGTGAAGTTGACGAAAAATCTATTTTCAAAACTTAGAAATCGCTCCACACGACGTGCGTCATGTCAATCCGGACTACGTGGTCGCACACCGTAAGCATCAAAAGTTGCGTAATGGTTACGTGGTCGTGTGGGCTTTGACGGAATTCAAATTGATCGCGTGTGCGCGACGAATTTGATGCGTATCCGTCAAAATTCCCCGTATCGTGCACTTTGCAAATTCTCCAATTACTTTGTGCACGTTCGTCAGATCGAGACGAAACTTATGCCAACAAAACCGTATCATTTTTCTGGTCCTGTATGCCAAGTTTGGTCCGATTCTGAGACAGTTGAATCCGACGTCGTTTTGCGGGCCCCACGGTCCCACTCAATGGGTGATTTTGTGCACGGCCCGCCGGAATCCAACTCTGGATATACGGTTGGGTTCGTATTGGAAAACTGAATTCGTAGACATGTAGTTTGACGACTTTAGAGACCGTTGACTTTAGCACGCTTTTCGGTGCAAAGCGGGTCCAACGACGGATATCGTTTTTGCCCGAAATTACCGTTTTGCCCCTGTGTCCAGAATTGGACTTAAGAATAGGCAATTCTAGCTAATTTGACTATTCTGAGAACGTTGGTACTATTTATTTTAGCATCCGAAGACTTCTGCATGTGTTGACTGATTGTGGCTCATTGAGTGGTATAGTGTTATTGGTTTCTCCAGCTAAGGACCTCAGGCAAGTGCACTTTCTGATTGCTTTCCGATTCATAGTAGTCTTTTTATTTCATGTCTATATATATCTTGCTGCTTGTTGACACGCTCGTCACACGGAGTTGTCGGGAGGGGAAATATCTTAGTAGGCATGTGGACTACCCAGAAAATATCCCAAGATGTCTATTCGTGAACAATAGTATCTGCACACGGCACGTGTAGATGCCGGATTTACCCCCTAGCCGTTCACATGTCGAAACAGATATTTCACACCACCTAGATAGATGTCTTTTATTAGTTTTTCCTTGTTTATTTCTCTATCGTGCTATGTCATCAGTTTTCTTACAGCTTTCATATTCCATATGATATTTTCATGTCTTGTTAATTCTATTATGTTTTGTATTGCCGTCAGTTTGTGTACTTGTTCCAATCCTGACTGGATAACCAATATTTTTCAGGTTTAGCCACGATCACTCTTAGCACTTGGAAAGACTTGGGTATGCTGAAGACAACCTAGAAATAGAAAGCAATTGTATCAATTTTATTAACTGTAAATCTTGTACTTTCTTTAATTATAAATGTTGTAATAAATGTCGAGTTGTGAATGAGCAGCAACTGTTTATTTTTTTAGCATTTATTCTCTTGCGGGCTTGACAGCGTTCTACCGCCGACTCTGCGGCGTAGGCTGGCTTGGACACATCTCGTATCCGAAAAAGCGGATGCGGGTCGTGACAGTCCACATACTAAACGACAAATGGGCCTCTGTGTAAAACAAATCCCTTTGATTTCTATGATATATGCCATCATTAAATCTTCATGTCAGACTTTGCATTAAATGCATGACTTGACAGCTTTGTCCAGCGTAAAAGTGGCTAGCATGTGTTGGGCGTAAAACCATTAGCTTTGACCCGGGCGTAAAATGGCTAGCCTGCTTCAGGCGTAAAGTGATTAGCCTCTCTTTGGCGTAAAGTGGATCAATTTGAATGGAATGATCCATCTCTTTAACTCATTCTTTATGAAGTACTTTTTACGCTCCTACAAGACCCCCTTCAAAGTTTTCAAATGTCTTCAAAATTTGAAACACTTTGAACATAAGCGTAAAAGTTGAGATTTGACCAGTCAGCGTAAAATTCGGGATACTTAACAGTCATCCACGGGGATATCCAACAGTCGGCATAAAATCAAGAAATAGTGTCGGTCAACACTTAACCATCACAATGAATTTTCTTCTCGAAACTTTCGAATGCCTTTTCACCTCCCCAAGTTTGCATTAACAATGAGCAGTTTCCTATAAGGAATATGAAGAGTTGATTTGATTGTATAAATAAAGAGAAATTCTTCATTCTTGCCATTCACCCTCATAGTGACATGGCGCCAAAGAAAGAGATTAACAATGAAGAGGCTTCGAGCTCCAGGATTGATTTTGAGCGAGCACGCAACTTTGTAGGGTGCTTTGGACTGACTCCAGCAGTCTTCAGTCGCATCGATGGTGGTCCTTCAACTACGTATGAGGGCGTAATGCCTGTGGTTCGTATTACGTATTTGGAATACATGTACGTATTTTATCTTATATTGCTTAATTCCTGGCTTAGCTTTTCCTTCTTGGCTCGGTTTATTCTTGGTCCGGGTTGGCTTGGTTCGGTTTGGGATTTGCTATTGGTTCATGATGAACCCATGGATGAACCCCCTACCTACCACCACCATTCATATTTATTACCCCTCTCCTTTCTCTCTCTTCATTTATCATCTTCTTCTTCCTCATTTACTTCCTTACCTACCAGAGAGAGGAGAGAGAGGTCTAGGCAAGTGCAACTTACTTCATGGAGGAACTCAAATTTTATTGCTTCATTCTCTTCCTTACAGCATTTTAACTTACTTTAGAACTTGGCATTTCCTCTTTTTATGGCTAGATTCTTGTAGATCTAAGTTTACTTTATTTTCGGATTTCTTGGGTTTTGATCTACTTAATCATGTTATTTCTGAGTTTTGAGGATTCTATGTTGTAGAGAATCTCGTTCTACCCCATTTTGACCTATGAAAGTTCGAATTTGGACTTCGGATGAAGGTTTCATAGAGCTTGGAAGCATGGATTCTTGGTGTTCTTCTTCTCGGAAGCTTGGAGAAGAAGAACAGTGCTAGACTTGACCGTATTTTATGCGGCAAGTGATTCCGAGCCGCATGAGCCTTCATACGACAGTCCTGGCCGCATGGGCTTGACTTGACCGTATGAACACTTCGTGCGGCAAGTGCTCTCTTCAGCCGCATGAGGACTCGAGTCCTCTAAGCCGTATGACTGTTTGGATCCCCGAGCCGCATAGGCCCTGATCCTCGAGCCGCATGAGAACCCCCAGACCCAGCCGCATGGACTTCTTAGTCTGGGCCGCATGAGTTCGATTTATCCCGAGCCGCATGAACCAGACTCACTCGCCAGCCACATGAGTCCTATATCCGTCAGCCGCATAAGCAATCACCTTGACCCAGCCGCATGCGGCTCGACTTGGTTGAGCCGCATGGACTCATTTCTGCCAGCCGCAGGAGTACCCTTGCCCTCCTGGCCGCATGTGTCTTGCCCTTCTCTCAGCCGCATGACTGACTGATCCTCGAGCCGCATAGACCCCGATTCCCTTCAGCCGCATGAGACCCCTCCCTTCCTGACCGCATAAGCTCCTGCAGCCGTATGTGCCGCGC
This sequence comes from Iris pallida, assembly GCA_029216955.1. Lineage (NCBI taxonomy): Eukaryota > Viridiplantae > Streptophyta > Magnoliopsida > Asparagales > Iridaceae > Iris > Iris pallida. The sequence goes on along the minus strand of JANAVB010015000.1, from coordinate 21,942,379 downwards.
GCCGCACTGCCTTGAGACCGATCTATCCGAGCCGCATGAACTCAGATTTTGGGCCGTATGAACCCATATCAATACAGCCGCATGGGCTGTTCTCTTCCAGCCGCATGAGATCATTCCTGGCCACATATGCCTTAGCCGCATGGCTCTTCTATAGCCATGTATATTGATATTTTATTAGATATTTAACGTCCATTTTATATCCTTACGCCTTTTGTCCTGAACTTGAAAATCATGAATTCATTTGATATGTTTGGAAATGATAATTGAGCATGACGTGATAGTGACCCGTAGTGGTGCACTCCTGACATAATAACCTGACATGACCTGATAGTGGCCCGTCGTGGCGCACTCCTGACTAGTACACTTGACATGATAAACCTGATATGATATATCTTGATAAGCTGTTGCGACGGCTACCTGACATGACATGACCTGTATAATTAATCCTGGACACCGTGGGCAATTATGCTTGTACAAATAAACCAGTCCTGTCTTGCATCATGTCCAGGACAGGGACTCCTGAGTACCACGGTCAGGAGTACCTACTAAAATGGACTAAGACTAATAACTAGATTAATACATTAGTCATGACGAGATTTCCCAACTACAGGCAATCCCGTTACCTGGGCACGCCTTGGGATCTGTAGCCTGCCGTCGAGTAGGGCACATTTCCAGCACACTGTCATGTGTTGCACCCATCAAGCTACCTAAGGGTACATTCGTTTCCTGGACGGTGTACCCACCTGAATTCAACTCTAATTCTTTTAACCCGGGTAACCTGGATGGTCTGCAGGGCTTGTGGCTGTGGAGTAATCTTACTGCATCTTGCTAGTAATTAGGCCTGTGATAACACTAGTTAGTTAAAGTATCAAGCCGTAGTTCTTGCTTGGCCGTGAAATGATTGGATGCAGTCTAACCAGTCTAGTCTTGTCCTGATTCCGTTCCAGATTACTGCATGACCAGAATGTCTGTATTTATTTTATCGATAAATGGTGAGAATTCCAAGTTCTGTTCAGACGAAGGGTTACAACCCCGGTCCTTGTTTGGTTTACGGGTTGTAACCTGGTTATCTGAATAGTCCCATGGTTATCTCGTCGTATATCATCCTGATGTATTTTCTTATTTCCAGTTCTTACCTTTATTTATAATTGTGCTGATTGCTGGTTTTAGTTCCTAAGTGAAGCTTCCTTTGTGGCACTTGCTCTTTCTGGGATCTGACCCAGCTGGTTTTGTATGGCCAGATTTCGGAGCAGCTCCAGAGGATCTACCGACCTTCCAGCCAGATGGTGGCCACTAGACGGAACCCTGGCAACGAGTGGGTTATTTTTGGCTCTCCCACTCTATTGTAAAAAATATTCTTTTGAGGCGTTTAGCCGATGAGCACCTGTTTAGCTCGATTGCATTTACTTATTGTCTGCCTACGGGCTGTAGCATGATTGACAGATCATAGGGTTGATCATGTATGACTAAACTCTTACTAGTCCTAACATTTTGTAACTACTAGCTTCATGATCAGCTGAATATGTAATGTTTGGGACGCCTTACTATTGTGTATTTAATGATCATACCTCTTGTAACCTTTTACTTACTTGCTTGTGATTGAGATACTAGGCTTGTTCATGACCTTAAGAGACTGTTGGCTTGTAGATAAACCCTCATGTATCTAGACAGCCGTGACCGTATAGCGAGATGGAATCAATTTCACTATACGTAGCTGGCTATGTCTGCCCCCGCTCTCCAGTATTCTGGTTCTGGGGCGTGACATGGTTTAAGTGGTGGCCCATGCAGGTCTTATAAATCAAGATATGTGAGGGTTTACCGAATATATATCTCAATCAGTATTCGTTCTTGATCTTTGCTCGTATCATCTGAATCCCTGGATTCTTGTCCTGATCATGTGCTTGTATCGTTGATCTGTCCTGGTCCTTCCTTATTGTTCCCTATGTCATCTTCTTCAGCGGCATTGTTCGTGGTCCTACCGACCAGCAAGGTAGAGCACCTCCCGCGGACCAGCAGCAACCTGGAGATCAAGCCCAGCATTCCGGAGTAGCCTCCAGAGTCGTGCCTTCTGGCGGAGAGCCACCAGTCCAGCCAGTTCAACCTGTAGAACATGATGACGGCACTTTGGTAGGACTCGTCAGGACCTTGATAGCTTCTCAAGACCGGCGTGGAGATGCCTTGCACCAGGCAGTGACGGATGCTTTGACCCGGGGTGGACATCAGGGTAACAGTGTGGCCAACAGCTTCAAGCTCTTAAACCATCCTTCTTCGATGGCAGTGAAGATGCTATCGCAGCAGATGCATGGCTTCAGGATACTGAGGTGATTCTTGAAGCAGCCAGGACTCCAGAGAACGAGAAGGTGGCCGTTGTGCGCCAGCAGTTGTTAGATCTTGCCCGCAGTTGGTGGGCAGCGCAGGCCGTTGGATTAGCAGCACCCATTGCTTGGGCAGTATTCAGAGAGAGATTCCAGACCAAGTATTTTGATGCTGTAGCTCGGTACGATCTACAGACGAGGTTCACCAATCTGAAGCAGATGGGCAGGACGGTCGACGGATATGCGGCCGAGTTTTCCAGACTCAGTCGGTTTGCTCCCACTTTGGTGGCAACCGAGTATGATAGAGCCCAGCGGTTCCAGTAGGGACTTCACCTGGAGATCTTGTTGGCAGTTGAGCAGTTTGAGCATCAGACTTTTGATGCAGTCTTGAGAGCAGCCCGGAGGCATGAGTATACCTCCCAGAGGATTGTGGATAGGGCCGGAGGTCGAAAGAGATCCCACGGCCAGATGAATCAGTCATCAGCACCAGTCCCGGCAGCCAGGGCCTTGACTATTGGAGCTCTGAGGCGGGCGGCCTCAGTAACGTCGGTTCAGCATTCAACCCCGATGTACCCTCAGCAGCAGCAGAAGCAGAAGCAGTCTTTCGCAGTGGGATGTTCTCATTGTGGGAAGCCAGGCCATGTAGTGGCAGAGTGTCGCAGGACACAGAGATTGTGTCTGGCTTGTGGAGCACCGGACCATAGGGTTGGATCCTGCCCGAATAGGGGAGGTTCATCATCGTCCAACCTTTCTAGCTCTTCGGTGAGAGGACCAGCTCCGGTCCAGCAACAGCAGTATCCATTGTCGAGGCCCTTGCCACCTCAGTCCCAGTTATTCCAGCAGTAGAACCCCCAGCAGTATGTTCAAGTCTAAGCCCAGAGTTAGAATAGGCAGCGAGGATTTCAGCAGAGGGGACCAGCACCCCGAGGGCATGGTCATGCTATGGTGATGACCGCAGAGGAAGGATTGGCACCAGGAGAGGTAGTGGCAGGTACTATTCTCGTCAACTCCTTTCCAGCTTCAGCTTTATTTGATTCTGGTGCATCGCATTTATTTGTCTGCATGATTCGCGACACGGGTAGGATTGGAGCCCGAGTCATTATTAGTAAGGCTTAATATACTTACTGGTAGCGGACTTGTGGGAGTAGATAGGGTGTTTTTCTCGTGTCGGATCGTAGTTAGCGGTAGAGAATTTCCCGCTAGATTGATAGAATTCCCGATGTCCGATTATGATGTGGTCTTAGGGATGGATTGGTTGAGGAACCAGTATGCTAGAATAGACTGCCACATTGGCAGGGTTGTTTTTAGCATTCCAGGTGAGCCGGAGTTTTCTTTCTTCCGAGACGAAGTTGAGCCTTCTCCTCCAGTATTGCGGATGACAGTAGCAGCAGTGCAGTTGCCTCGGATAGTCGATGAGTTCCCAGATGTTTTTTCAGAAGAGCTTCCAGGTATACCTCCAGAGTGGGAGATCGAGTTCACCATAGACTTGATTCCCGGGACAGCCCCAGTGTCAAAGAGAGTCTACAGGATGGCGTTGTCAGAGTTGGAGATATTGTACAAGATGATTGAAGAACTCAGGACCAAGGAATTCATTCGCGCTAGTGGATCGCCTTGGGGAGCCCCGATGCTTCTTATGAAAAAGAAGGATGGTACGTCCAGGTTATGTGTTGATTATCGTACCTTAAATTCAGTGACAATCAAGGACAGATACCCTCTCCCGAGGATAGATGACTTGTTTGATCAACTCAAGGGGGTTTCAGTTTTCTCGAAGATTGATTTGCGGTCAGGATATCATCAAATCAGAGTCAGAGAGTAGGACATCCTGAAGACAGCTTTAGATCGAGGTATGGGCATTGGGAGTTCCTAGTGATGCCATTTGGAGCGACCAATGCGCCAGCTGTATTCATGGACCTTATGAATCGCATCTTCATACCTTATTTGGATCAGTTTGTGATTGTGTTCTTGGATGACATCCTGGTCTACAGCAAGAGTGAGGCAGAGCATGAGCAGCATCTCCGTATGGTTCTTCATATCCTCAGAGAGCACCAGTTATATGCCAAGTTCAGTAAATACGAGTTCTGGCTCGATCGCATTTCGTACTTGGGTCATATCATCACTCGAGGAGGAGTAGAAGTGGATCCCCAGAAGATTGTGGCTATTGAGTCATGGCTAGTGCCCAGCACAGTTACAGAGGTTCGTAGTTTTCTTGGATTGGCCGGCTACTACCGGCGGTTTATTTCGGATTTTACTCGAATTTCAGCGCCATTGATGCAGTTGACCCGCAAGGATGTGCAGTTTGCTTGGACAGCAGAGTGTCAGAGTTCTTTTGAGCGGTTGAAGCGAGGCCTGATAACGGAACCCATTCTCGCGCTTCCAGATGGAACCGGAGGATTCTTCGTGTATTGTAATACTTCAGGCAGAGGCCTAGGATGTGTTCTGATGCAGCATGGGAAGGTAATAGCTTATGCTTCACGACAACTTCGTAATCATAAGAAGAATTACCCAACCCATTACTTGGAGCTGGCAGCAGTGGTATTTGCACTTAAGTTGTGGAGGCACTATTTGTATGGAGATAGGGTGGAGATTTTCACCGACACAAGAGCCTGAAGTATATTTTCACCCAGAAGGATCTTAACATGCGTCAGAGGAGATGGCTGGAACTTCTTGTGGATTATGATGTCAACCTACAGTATCATCCTGGAAAGGCCAATGTTGTTGCGGATGCATTAAGCAAGAGAGCGGGAGTTTATTTTCTAACAGTACAACCAGAGCTGTTAACAGATCTTCAGAAGATGGGTATTGAAGTTGTACTCCCTTCCAGTGTGGCCTTGATGGCCAGTATACAAGTTCAGTCCACTATAGTCGAAAGGATCCGGATGGCACAGTCAGCAGATTCCAAGCTTCAGCGACTCAGAGCAGAGTGTGAGGCAGGACGAAGATCAGAGTTATGCATTCATGAGGATGGTACACTTCGACATGGTAAGCGTCTTTGTGTACCCAGCGGAGATATCCGGCAGGAGATCATGTCAAAAGCGCACAGTTCGCAGTATTCCATCCATCCCGACAGTACGAAGATGTACCGTGATATTCGACAGCATTTCTGGTGGAATGGCATGAAGCGGGAGATAGCTCGGTTTGTCTCTCGGTGTTTGGTTTGCCAACAAGTTAAAGCCGAACATCAGAGGCCCGCTGGACTTCTACAGCCCTTGCCGATTCCAGAATGGAAGTGGGAGCATGTGACCATAGATTTCGTGACCGAATTGCCTAGATCCCCAGCTGGTCGAAATGCTATTTGGGTTATAGTTGACCGACTCACGAAGGTAGCTCACTTCCTCCCGTTCAGAGTTGGTCAGTCGACGGCTCAGCTAGCAGAGATATACCTCAGGCAGATTGTCAGGTTGCACGGTGTGCCAGTCAGTATCACCTCGGACCGAGATTCAAGATTCACGTCACACTTTTGGCGTAGCTTGCAAGAGAGTTTGGGGACTCGTCTCCAGTTTAGTTCAGCCTATCACCCGCAGACAGATGGTCAGTCGGAGCGCACGATCCAGACTCTTAAAGATATGTTGTGGTCTTGCACACTCGACTTCGATGGTTCGTGGAAAGATCACTTGCACCTGGTGGAATTCTCGTACAACAACAGTTTCCAGGCCAGTATCCAGATGGCACCGTTCGAGGCACTGTATGGCAGGAAGTGCAGATCCCCGTTAGCCTGGGATGATATTGGAGAGAGGCAGATGCTCGGCCCAAAAATGATTGTCCAGACAGTTGAAGTGGTCAGGCGAGTCAGAGATCATCTTCGAGTTGCTCAAGATCGCCAGCGCCATTGGGCCGATTCTTATCGGTGCCCTCTCGAGTTTTTGATCGGCGATCATGTATTCCTGAGGATTTCGCCTAACCGTGGCGTCATTCGTTTCGGCATACGGGGCAAGCTTAGTCCTAGGTATATAGGACCGTTTGACATTCTGGAGCAAATAGGAGATGTATCCTATCGTCTCGCTCTTCCGTCGTCGCTAAACGAGGTGCATGACGTGTTCCATGTATCCCAATTACGACGGTATATCCCGGACCCGAGCCACATCCTGGATCATTCGGAATTGGTTATTGGTAACAACCTTTCGTATGAGGAGAGGCCCGTGTCTATATTGGATCGGAGAGAGAAGATCCTCAAGAACAAGACTATCAAGTTAGTCCGAGTTGCTTGGGGTCATCACTCTTTGGGTGAGTCAACATGGGAGTGTGAAGATGACATCCGATCGCGATATTCTGACTTGTTTGACCCGTGAGGTATAATGTCTTCCTTATGCCTCATGTCTTCGATTCCTTGCTTGAATGAGTGATTGCCTGCCTAGTTATAGCTTGCATGTGATTAATGTAGCTTGTCATTGCCCACTAGCCTCTTGATTAAATTCCGAGGACGGAATTCTTTTAAGGTGGGTAGAGTTGTAATGCCTGTGGTTCGTATTACGTATTTGGAATACGTGTACATATTTTATCTTGTATTGCTTAATTCCTGGCTTAGCTTTTTCTTCTTGGCTCGGTTTATTCTTGGTCTGGGTTGGCTTGGTTCGGTTTGGGATTTGCTATTGGTTCATGATGAACCCATGGATGAACCCTCTATCTACCACCACCATTCATATTTGTTACCCCTCTCCTTTCTCTCTCTTCATTTATCATCTTCTTCTTCCTCATTTACTTCCTTACCTACCAGAGAGAGGAGAGAAAGGTCTAGGCAAGTGCAACTTGCTTCATGGAGGAACTCAAATTTTATTGCTTCATTCTCTTCCTTACAGCATTTTAACTTACTTTAGAACTTGACATTTCCTCTTTTTATGGCTAGATTCTTGTAGATCTAAGTTTACTTTATTTTCGGATTTCTTGGGTTTTGATCTACTTAATCCTGTTATTTCTGAGTTTTGAGGGTTCTATGTTGTAGAGAATCTCGTTCTACCCCATTTTGACCTATGGAAGTTCAAATTTGGACTTCGGATGAAGGTTTCATGGAGCTTGGAAGCATGGATTCTTGGTGTTCTTCTTCTCGGAAGCTTGGAGAAGAAGAACAGTGCTAGACTTGACCGTATTTTATGCGGCAAGTGATTCCGAGCCGCATGAGCCTTCATACGACAGTCCTGGCCGCATGGGCTTGACTTGACCGCATGAACACTTCGTGCGGCAAGTGCTCTCTTCAGCCGCATGAGGACTCGAGTCCTCTCAGCCGCATGACTGTTTGGATCCCCGAGCCGCATAGGCCCTGATCCTCGAGCCGCATGAGAACCCCCAGACCCAGCCGCATGGACTTCTTAGTCTGGGCCGCATGAGTTCAATTTATCCCGAGCCGTATAAACCAGACTCACTCGCCAGCCGCATGAGTCCTATATCCGTCAGCCGCATAAGCAATCACCTTGACCCAGCCGCATGGGGCTCGACTTGGTTGAGCCGCATGGACTCATTTCTGTCAGCCGCAGGAGTACCCTTGCCTTCCTGGCCGCATGCGTCTTGTCCTTCTCTCAGCCGCATGACTGACTGATCCCCGAGCCGCATAGACCCAGATTTCCTTCAACCGCATGAGACCCCTCCCTTTCTGACCGCATAAGCTCCTGCAGCCGCATGCGCCGCACGCCGCACTGCCTTGAGACCGATCTATCCGAGCCGTATGAACTCGGATTTTGGGCCGCATGAACCCGTATCAATGTAGCCGCATGGGCTGTTCTCTTCCAGCCGCATGAGATCATTTCTGGCCGCATATGCCTTAGCCGCATGGCTCTTCTATAGCCCTGTATATTGATATTTTATTAGATATTTAACGTCCATTTTATATCCTTACGCCTTTTGTCCTGAACTTGAAAATCATGAATTCATTTGATACATTTGGAAATGATAATTGAGCATGACGTGATAGTGACCCGCAGTGGTGCACTCCTGACATAATAACCTGACATGACCTGATAGTGGTCCGTCGTGGCGCACTCCTGACTAGTACACTTGACATGATAAACCTGACATGATATGTCTTGATAAGCTGTTGTGACGGCTACCTGACATGACATGACCTGTATAATTAATCCTGGACACCGTGGGCGATTGTGCTTGTATAAATAAACCAGTCCTGTCTTGCATCATGTCTAGGACAGGGACTCCTGAGTACCACGGTCAGGAGTACCTACTAAAATGGACTAAGGCTAATAACTAGATTAATACATTAGTCATGACGAGATTTCCTAGCTACAGGTAATCCCGTTACCTGGGCACGCCTTGGGATCTGTAGCCTGCCGTCGAGTAGGGTACATTTCCAGCACACTGTCATGTGTTGCACCCTTCAAGCTACCTAAGGGTACATTCGTTTCCTGGACGGTGTACCCACCTGAATTCAACTCTAATTCTTTTAACCCGGGTAACCTGGATGGTCTGCAGGGCTTGTGGCTGTGGAGTAATCTCACTGCATCTTGCTAGTAATTAGGCCTGTGATAACCCTAGTTAGTTAAAGTATCAAGCCGTAGTTCTTGCTTGGCCGTGAAATGATTGGATGAAGTCTAACCAGTCTAGTCTTGTCCTGATTCCGTTCCAGATTACTGTATGACCACAATACATGTATTTATTTTACCGATAAATGGTGAGAATTCTAAGTTCTGTTTAGACGAAGGGTTACAACCCCGGTCCTTGTTTGGTTTACGGGTTGTAACCTGGTTATCTGAATAGTCCCATGGTTATCTCGTTGTATATCATCCTGATGTATTTTCTTATTTCCAGTTCTTACCTTTATTTATAATTGTGCTGATTGCTGGTTTTAGTTCCTACGTGAAGCTTCCTTTGTGGTACTTGCTCTTTCTGGGATCTGACCCAGCTGGTTTTGTATGGCCAGATTTCGGAGCAGCTCCAGAGGATCTACCGACCTTCCAGCCAGATGGTGGCCACTAGACGGAACCCTGGCAACGAGTGGGTTATTTTTGGCTCTCCCACTCTATTATAAAAAATATTCTTTTGAGGCGTTTAGCCGATGAGCACCTGTTTAGCTCGATTGCATTTACTTACTGTCTGCCTACGGGCTGTAGCATGATTGACAGATCCTAGGGTTGATCATGTATGACTAAACTCTTGCTAGTCCTAACATTTTGTAACAACTAGCTTCATGATTAGCTGAATATGTAATGTTTGGGACGCCTTACTATTGTGTATTTAATGATCATACCTCTTGTAACCTTTTACTTACTTGCTTGTGATTGAGACACTAGGCTTGTTCATGACCTTAAGAGACTGTTGGCTTGTAGATAAACCCTCATGTATCTAGACAGCCGTGACCGTATAGCAAGATGGAATCCATTTCAATATACGTAGCTGGCTATGTCTGCCCCCGCTCTCCAGTATTCTGGTTCTGGGGCGTGACAGAGGGATCAGGAGATGCAGAAGCGTTTCTTAATTTGATGCGTCGCTCTGGGATTCGCAACATGCACGACTTAGGTGCCTCCTTTCGTCAGCCCAACGAAGGAGTGAAAAAATAATATTCCATGTATTGCGACTCTTTTATGTGTAGGGGTCCACTTCCCCCTTTTTTATAAATAAAATCTTGATGTTAATCTCATCTGTTGGTACATAGAATTGTTCAACACTTCTTTAACTGCATTTATGGTTGTTTATTTCCAAGGGAAACAAAACAACACGTGGCATCTACTTTGTGGTCACGAGCGCCTTTTTAGTAGGATCTTTCCCGAAATAGACTCATGCCAACCGTTTCCTCAACCCTTATAAATAGCTGAGTCAAAGAATGTTTTATACATTCTCATTCTTTCGAAGATAGCTTCTAGCAAATGATGATGCTTTTTGATGCTGTTCTTCTGTACGCTCGGTCGACAGACGTTGATTCAACAATTCTCAGAGCTGAATCATTTGACCTCAATGGTAAGTTTAATTCGTAAAACAAGCGTCTGCCTTTAAACTTTTTTGTCGAAAATAGATGCCCATGAGTGTAAATCCTTGACAGATGTAAAATCTTATAGGTAAGATGCACGGGCGTAAAAGCCTTGTTGAGTAGGGTGCACGAGCATCAGTCTTTAATTGATCAGTAAGTGACTAATGATAAGATTTTTCTGTTGTCTTCTGCAGAAGCTTGGCTGAAGAATTTTTCCAGAACCGGTATTGGCGACTTTGACGCTGTGAGGAGTATTCTTCTGACATCAGCATCAGGGAGCTCATGCACTTTTGATGCGCAAATCAGACAACTCAGAACTTTTCGTGGGATAAAAGGGTCTTCCTCAGATGGTAGGAAGAGCCTTTATACACGGAAAGTTGGATGGTGGAGTCAGCTCTATCCCGAGAAATTGGGTAGTAGAGTTCCTTTTACGGCAGGACTAGGAATTGTATCCCAATGCTGGATACATTCCTATCTTCTCTGAAAGGCCGACATTCCTCCACCAATTGTATTGGCAGCAATACGTCTTCGGGCTGCCATACTCTGGGATTCTCCTCTCGTCTGAGAGAGAAGACCAGAGTTTGATTCCTTCTGTTCTGGTCGCCATTGAGGCTCAGACAGTAAGGAATTGACACCAACAACGAATCTGATGAAGGAGATCCAAAGAAGTAATAGATCTTGATTAGGTCATCATTGTTGTATAGAATAAAATCCAAGATTGTAATAGATTTCCATTATGATTTGTAAGAAAGTCTAAGAAATGTAATAGACTTTTATGATGAAATGAGAATGGAAATGACAAGTCTTCTACGCTCAATGGTTTGTATCTATCCAAAAGTAGTATGGACATGATAGATAATAAAGTCTTGTTTTCTATTTAGAGTATACAATACTATCAGAGGTATTATGGACATGACAGCATGTAAGAACTCAGAGAAAAAAGTAGATTAATATCTATGCAGAGGTCAAATAGAAATGATAGATAAGAAAAGTAAGTGGATTTAATATTTATCCAGAGGTCATGAAAACATGATAAATAACGAATCCCACTTTTTTTGATCAATTGATAAAATAGAAGATTTAAAATCCCTCTCCAAGGAAACAAGAAATCAGCTTAACCAAACCTTGGTAGCTGGGGAATAAGGAGACTGACGTCATGGGCATATATGTCCATATTAATGGATGAATGAACCAACATAACTTTCAGGAAAAGAAAATATTGATTCAATTCCATAATTAAATGGATGAACCTGATAAAATGAACGGACAAACCTTTTCGGGAATAAAAGGTTGTTTTCAAAGACCAGTTCATCAACAGATCTCTCCTATAAACAGGCGAAAACTCTTTGTAACGTTTCATTCTTATTTCTACTCCTCTATTGGACATGTCTTCCAAGGATATGCAGCAAAAGAATGAAGTCTCCATAAAGGTTGAGGATGTCATCGAGACACACTCTGTCGAGCCAATTGTGTCAGGCCCAACCGAAGTAAGCGAGAACTCTTCTACGCCCAAGCCACCACAAGATATCCTTGCTTTCTTAGTGGAGCCAAGAAAAACTCCTGAAGAAGAAGCACTGAGGATGGGTGTCTGCAAATTTTTCATGAGCTCTGGTAATGATGCTTTCTATGCATTGGCTGACTATGCATTCAATAAGGAAGGCGAAGGCAGTGGCCCTCGTCCTTAATCTTTTGTCTTGAACAAAAATAATAATAAAAGAAACTTTATTTTCATCATCATTTTTCTTCATACATAGTACTTCTTAAGAAATTTGCCATTGTTTGGCATCATGAGTAGATCTCCATTAGGCTTTGATAACCGGTAGGCGCCATTAGAAAATACGGTCTCAATTACATAAGGACCTTTCCATTTCGCTTGGAATTTCCCTTTGCTTTTGTGAGTCATAATCATCGGACTTCGAACGGCTAATACCAACTCGCCAATCTTGAATACCCTCTCTTTAACTTTACGATTGAAAGTTCGAGATATACGGGCTTGATATAGTTTAATATGTTGTTGTGCTTGAAGACGCTTCTCGTCCAATTCTTCAAGTTCTTGGAGTCGTAAGCGATCATTGTTCTCTATAGTTAGCTCATTAGCAATAGCTATTCGAAGAGACGGAATCTGGATTTCCAAGGGAAGAACAGCCTCGCATCCATAAACCAATGAAAATAGTGTAAAACCAGTAGGAGTTCGGACTGTTGTTCTATAAGCCCATAAATATTCTCCAAGTTTCTCATTCCAATCATGTTTATTAGAGGAGACAAACTTTTTGAGAAGTTTAATGATAGTCTTATTGAAGGCTTCGGCTAGACCATTAGCAGCTGGATTATAAGCTGTAGAAGCCAAATTTTGAATTTGATTCTTATCACAGAACCGATAAAATGCCTGACTGGCAAATTGTGGACCATTGTCATGAATTATCCGTCGAGGAATCCCGAAGCGATAAATGACATGATGTTTGATGAAGCTGATCACATTAGATGTTTTCACTTCAGCAAGAGGAACTGTTTCTGCCCACTTAGAAAAGTAATCGGTTATAGCTAATATGAACCGATGTCCTTTAACAGAAGGAGGGTTAATAGGACCAATAACATCCATACCCCAAGCTTCGAAGGGCCAAGAAGCTGTTGTAGGATGTAGAAATTAAGAAGGTTGGTGAATAAAATCAGCATGAATCTGACATATTTACATCTTCTGGCATAGTCCACAGCATATGCTATCATAGAAGGCCAATAGTATCCCATTCTTCGAATGCGATCCTGTAATTTCGGACCTGGTTGATGAGCACCACAGACACCATCATGAGCCTCATGGAGTATCAGTTTAGCTTCACTTTCTGAGAGGCAGCGCAGCAAGAGTCCATCATATGAGCGACGATATAACATATGTAAAGATGAATCATAATAGAATCGAAATGATCGTCTTTTAATTAATGCAGCTTCTTTTGGATCTTCAGGTAAAATCCCATGAACCGCGTAATCAATAAATGGAGTTCTCCAATCCCTTTGCTGAGAGCTTGATTCTGTAGTATAACTCTGTTCAATACACAAATTATTCTTGACACAGAATAAATCTCGGTCCAACAAAGTAATTGTATTTTATCTTCGGATTGGAACAGCCAAATCTGCAGCTAGGCTAGCAAGAGCGTCAGCCTCCACATTCTGAGAACGTGGTACGAATTCAATGAAGAATTCTTTGAATGAAAGGACTAATTCGACTACTACTTGATGATAAGGGATGAGATCAGGATTTCTGACTTCATAGGTCCCTCTAACCTGATTAACAATCAGCTGAGAGTCTCCATAGGCTTCCAGGAATTCAATATCCAATTGTTTTGCGACTTGGAGACTAATCAATAGAGCATTATATTCTGCTACATTATTGGAGCATGGTTCATCGAGAGAATAGGCACGGTATATGACCATTTTGTCAGGAGAAACAAAGACGATTTCTACCCCAGAGACAATATTACCTTTAGGTCCAACCCGTGATGCTCCGTCAAAATATAATTGCCAAATGTCATTTTTCAAAGTCATATTGCAATCTAGAACTTCATCCGGAATGTCCTCATATAACTTTGATGTTTCCGGTATAGGATGAGCAGCTAAGAAATCAGCTAATGCTTGACCCTTCACTGATTTTTGAGGTATATAAACCATGTCATAAGAAGTGAGCAGCATCACCCAGGTAGCTAACCTAGAGTTAAGAATGCTCGGTTTTCTCATCAATACCCGAATGGGGTTTATTCTGGAGATGACATGGATAGTTTGTCCTGTCACATAATGTCTTGTCTTTTGGACAGCAAAAACCAAGGCCAGACATTCCTTTTCTACAGGAGTATACCTGTGTTCTGCTCCGACCATCATTCGGCTAAGATAATAAATCGCTTGTTCATGCCCTATATCACTTTTTTGTGCAAGAAGAGCACCAAGTGAATGATCCAAAGCTCGTATATAAAGCAAAAATGGTCTTCCTATCACTGGAGGTACCAAAACAGGTGGATTTGTAAGATATTGCTTGATGTCATTGAAGGCTTTCTGACATACTTTATCCCAAACAAATGATACACCCTTCTTTAATAGACGGAAGAAAGGCTGGCATCTTCCAGAGAGATTGGATATGAATCTCCTGATATATGCAATGCGACCTTGGAAGCCACGGAGTTCTTTTAAATTGCGTGGAGGACGTATTTCAAGAATTGCCTTAACCTTATCAGGATCAACATGGATACCCTGAGAAGTAATGACAAATCCTAAAAACTTGCCACTGGAAACCCCTAAGAGAGACTTAGTAGGGTTCATTTTCAAATTGATGCTGGCACATCAATTCAAATACTGTCTTCAAGTCTTGAATGTGATTATCTTTTGATCGACTCTTAACAGCAATGTCATCTACATAACATTCTACTGTCTTCCGTAGATGTTCTTGAAAGATGTTGCTCATAGCCCGTTGATATGTGGCACCGGCGTTTTTAAGACCAAACGGCATCACCGTATAGCAGTAAACCCCAAGGGGTGTACGAAAAGCGGTATGCTTCTCATCTTCTGGATGCATCTTAATTTGATTATATCCTGAGAATCCATCCATGAAAGACATGCGTTCAAAACCACATGTATTGTCTATCATGACATCAGTAATTGGAAGTAGAAATTCGTCTTTTGGACAAGCTACATTAAGATCTCAAAAATCTATGCAAACTCGGACTTTTTCGTTCTTCTTTATAACAGAAACAATGTTGGCAACCCAATCGGGGTATTGTTCTTCATGAACAAAACCACACGTGATCAGCTTTTTGACTTCTGCTTCAATTGCATCCATCATATCTGGTCGAAACCGTCGTTGCTGTTGTTTTACATGCTTAGCATTAGGAAGAATATTGAGTTTATAAGTAGCAACTTTGGAATCTAAACCTGGCATATCCTCATAACTCCATGCAAAAATATCAATATATTCTTTGATCAGTTTTATCAATTCTTCTTTTTCATCTTCAGAAAGATTCTTACTGATGAATATTGGTTTGGGCGTAGTTCCATCTCCAACGTCGATCTCGATAATCTCGTCCTCTGTAGGTAGTTGTCGTTGTTCAAAACGAAGCTCCATTGAGTGTCCATCTGTTGAGCCCAAGGATCATTCTCAAATGGCTCAGATTCACCATTAATTTGAACAATGTAAGCTAAAAATATTTGCTCAGATTCATCATAATAGTCTCCTTTAACACACAAGGAGTGAGAAATATCAGATTCAATGAATTGGACTTCTTCTGAATCTGATGATTGTGAAGAGCTAGAAGAGAATTCTTCTTGTATATCGTCATTAAACATATGGGACGGATCATATCCCAATCCATGACGAGTTCTCTGGTAAAAAGGATCACCATGTAATGGTAGTCGTCTACCTTTGCCTTGATTGAGACCTTGCATAGTCTTTAAATCATATCCTATATTCTGGATAATTTTGAGAGATTGTTGGCTATATCTGTCAATTTAGATTCTTCCTTTATCTTTATCTCTCAAATTATCTGTCTGAGCAACAGGGATATTTCTAGCCAGGCCAAACACAATTTGGCGCTTGTTTTTCTTATCAGACGGAACCACGAAATAAGATTCTTTGTGACGTCTATAAGTTACACAAGCTTGCGATGAAGCGGCTACAGGAAGAAGATAGGGAGAAGATGTTAGAAACCTTTGAGCATAAGGTCCAACATCGACATGAGGAGGAAAAGAATTTTCCTTATTGTCAATGTATAAGGTTTCCTCTGTGTCTATGTCGTCTTTATATTGATGATTTTGATTATCAGAAGATAAAGTCATTCTTTCAATAAACTTGACAGCCATATACTCGAAAAGGGAATCTTCATTGATATCAAAAAGTACATAATGATCAATATTTACATTATTTACAATTTGACTGCTACGCTTCGGATTAATCACTAGTGGATTATCATCCGTCTTCTGCGTAGATTTGCCAAGATTGACAATCAAAGGAGGTTCTGGATCATTCGTACGAAATGTACGCCCTTTGATTTTGATCACAAGAGGTTGAACTTGGCTTTTAACAGGAACATTTACTGATTCCTCAGATGAAGCTTGAGTTCTTCCTTTAACCTTGATCATCAAAGGTTGATTGTTGACAGTTGGGGTTGGATTCGCCCTTTGACTTTGATATTCAAAGGTTGCTCTTCTGGCGGATCTTCGTTAATAGACTGATCTTCAGCAGATGATTGATCTTCAGTCTTATCTGATATCTCTTTTACATGCTCTTGTTTGTAAAGCCTTGAGTCGAAAAAATAGGCTTCAACACCTTTGAAAGGATTGATATCAGCAAACTTAGTCTTCACAACCCCTTGAGGATCCACATACTTGAAGCATTGGTGGAGAGCCGAAGGCACGATGTTATGCTCATGTAACCATGGTCTTCCAAGAAGAATATTGTAGGATACGTCTGAGTTAATAACATAAAATGTTGCCAAAGTTCGAACATCACCAATCTGAATCTTCAGACGAATCTTCCCCAGTGGTTTACTCTTTCCAGAGTTGAAACCAACTATTGTGGTACTAGTGTAAGTCAGATCACTAGTAGGAATCCTCAATGGTCTTAGCATACTTTGAAGAATTGTGCTAATGGAAGACCCAGGATCAATGTAAATTCTGTCAACTTCAATGGATTCAATATACCCAGTGTAACACAAAGGCCTATCATGCTTGTTATGCTTCAATAGCATATCTTCTTGTGTGAAGGTGATGTTGGGAATTGCTTCCATCACACTATGACATTGTGGATATGATATTGGTATATTGTCAGGAGTTTTGAGTTGAGCTAAGCAGGAATCAGCTTGAAGCAAAGCTTCACTCAAAGTTTTGCGACTTTCTTTAGAAAGGCGAAGCAACTCGAAGATAGATAATCTAGCCGGAGTATTAGCTAACTGGGCTAGAATATCAAATTTATAGGGTTTCATCATTACCCCCTGACTGGAAGTAGACTTCAACGGGACATCGAAGCGTACCGCTTTCTGTTTTCCCTTTTCAATCATAGCAGGAGCAAGAGACGGTTGAGTTGATGGTGTTTCAACATTCTCAGCTTCCTTGGATGATCCCTCATAATCTTTGTGATACTCTTTTCCAGATCTTGTACCAGCAAAAGTTTCTTCTTCAGACTCAAAAGAAGGAAGTACCATATTGCAGGATTTAATCTTCCTTTCCTTAGTCTTCTTCTTGTAAGGATTGTTATGAGGAACCTCAGAACCCAATCCAACAGTAGATTTTTGACTTTGAATTTATAAAGGAAGTCGTATCCCTTTATCATAATTCAAACCTTCTGCCTTTTGAAAGTCATAACCCATCTTCTTCATGAGAAGGATAGATTACTGACTGTACAAGTGAGTAGGCAGTAGACTTTCAACAGGTAATTACATAGAGGAAGAAGAAAAGATCTCTGTGACTACAGGAGAATGAGGAATAACCGTCTCTGCAGCTACGGGAGAAAAAGGATTCGGGATACAAGGAAAAATCTCTGTATGAGCCTTTTCATAAGCAGCGAAGACTTGTTGTGCCCTGTATAAGGGAACACTATTCATGGCTAGCCATTGCTGATGAGTAAGCTTGAGCTTGGTAGGAGGAGCTAGACTTGGAGGACATATGTTCAATCCTCTTAGTCTATCTTCCAAAGGAGTGCCATCCCATAGATGATCCAAATCATCAGGATCTGGAATAACATGAGAAATCATGTTACAGGTTTTGACTTTCTTACCTTTCTTGGATTTTGAAGTTTTACCTTCATCTTCCATTTCAGGTATTAAGTCAGGATGTACCCACATAATTTCACCATTCTTTAATGTAAGAGGCAACAATCCTTCATTTTCCTTCCTGGCAGGCGGGATATTCAAAATCTTCATCGTCGCCTTCGAAATTGGGACAATTCCATCTAGTACTTGTTGTGGAGGAAAATCTCCAAATTAAAGAGAAACCATATTGGTTGTAACCATGTGGTCATCATTGGTTAAAGCAATAGCACCACCATTTATCAGTTCTTGGATTTTCTTCTTCAAAACATAGCAAGCACTGGTAGGATGATTAATGTATCTATGATAGATACAATATTTGGGATTGTCAGTCAGATTCACTTCATTAGGCCTCTTTGGCTCCGGAATCTGGAGTTTGCCACTCTTCACCAGACATTGGAATATCCCTGGGATATCACTTTCGTCAAAAGAGTATTCTTCTTTTGGCCTGGAAGATTCCTGATTATTCGGTGTCGTTTTATTCTTGGAAAGATTGACCATAAGAGTGTCTTTTCCTTTCATATTACGATTGTCGGAATTATTACTAGGATTACTTTTCTTTCCTTTATCCTCAGAGGCGAAAATCATCCCATGTTCACGAGCCAACCTACCATTGGTCTCGGCAGAAACTGCTGCTATGATAAACGAAGCCCAATCTATGAATTGGGAACCCGTGAAGACAGCGATAGATGGTCGCAGATTCATCTTACATGTATCAATCAGCGCTGAATCTGGCATACCAGGGGGCATCTTTAAAGTCGCCTGTCAGAAACGTTCAATGAACGTCCGAGTATCTTCTTTCTCCTTTTTCTTGATTTCTATTAAGGAGGACATGTTCATGTCCATACCTCCCTCAAAGAAACGGGAGAGAAACATTGCCTTAAATTCGTCAAAAGATGAAATGCAATTATCGGGTAAACTACGATACCTGTCGTAAGCTGAACCCGTCAAGCATCCTATGAATACTCTAGTGAGAAGAGCATCATTTTTCTGCAAATGTACAGTCATAATATCAAAGTAATTGATATACTGACTAGGAGAAGCCTTTCCATCAAACAATACCATTGACTGTGGCTTGAATTTTGGTGGAAATGGTACATCATTCTAATGAGGAGGATAAGGTTGCTTAATTCCTAACCTCTGGAGTTGATCCTTTTGCTTTAAAACTTCAAACCTGCTTGAATGGCTTCGCTGGTTTGTGGAAGCACATTTGATTGAGAAGTTGTCGGTTGTACCGTAATCCCGATCGGAGATGGTACATCTTCTGGAATGATGGGATCTAGAGATGCAGAATTTTGGTTAACAGCAGGCTCTTGGATATTCAAAGGTATATCAACCCCTTGGCTATCTTGAGTTTGTGCTGCTGCCTGAACCGGTGTTACAATTGCTGGTTGAGCAGTTTGCAGTGAGACGTTGTTCTGTATTAACAGATGACGTCTCTGGTTCGTCTCCAATAGCGTAGGATTCAACCTCTCTTGAAGATACAGAAGGATTAGTATAGAAGTATGAATCAACACTATCAGTTTCGGACTCAAGAGATTGAGTACCCCCAGCTTCAGAATCAGAAGTCTGCAATTGTCTTTGTCTTCTTGATCGAGTATTCTGATATACTCCTTCAAAAGAATCAAGAAGTCTGTTGAATTGTTGTTGACCTGGGGTTTGGGACGTGTTCCGTCTAGGACGTCGTCCTCTGTTGGTGTGAGATGCCATGTTGACTGACGCATATGACAACTCATCAGCTTGTTGTTGGGGTGCATTAAAATTCAATCGATCAAAAACTGACCGTCTGGAAGCCGAGCAACAATATTTGATCACAATCTGGTGACACTCACAGTGATGATTTTCTTGGGGGAGTGTCATAGGAGATTGTCTATTTTTACGCTTTTGCATTAGCAATTCACGTAAATCAGAAGGAGTAGTCTTCTTTATTATATTTGGAGTAGCAAAACGTTTAGTCCCTTGTGTATAAAGAAGATTACTGGCTGCATTCGCAGAACCAAACTGTACATTTTTACGCATTTGGAGTTGTGTACGCAAATCTTGAGATTTTTGAGCACGAAGGACTCCATTTTCATTGCGTGTGATTTGTAGGTTTGGTACTTTGCGAAGAGCAGTATAAGAAGGCTGTTGGTGTAGAACTGAAGATTTACCAACAACATTTTTACGCTGTATGCATTTAGGTACATTCACATTAGATGTAAAAATATCGTTGTGAATTTTATCTACACTGTCACAGACAGGAGACTTACCTTTACGCGTAGAGCATAAAAATTGATTATCTACCACGTCATAGACGGGAGATTTTCCTTTACGCGAAGAGCGTAATTTTTGTGTGTCTATCACGTCACAAACGGGAGACTTATTTTTACACTTAGAAGCACAAGCATTAGAGTCTGCCTCATTACAAATGGGAGACTCGTTCTTATGCACTGAGCGTAAAATTTGGTTTTTATCCACTGGGCATAAAACTTGATTATCTTCACCATCACAGACGGGAGATAACTTGCCACACTTAGAGGGCAACGCTGAAGTAAGGATTGCCTCGTTATGAACGGGAGCCCCTACGACAGGAGTGGGAAGAATTCCCTTGCCCTCAGAAGCAACAGAGAGATCAGAAGCTATTTTGGATTTAGGAATCCAAACTTTTCGTGCTTTGCGAGATTTTTGAACATTGGAGCGGCGAGAACCACCCCCAGTTCGGAGCATTTCTTTATAAGCAGTCTGGTCGAAGTGTACAACCAGAGTCTTCTTTGTCGATCCAATCGACACATCATCGTATTGAGCAATTGCCTCCTCGTCAGAGGAGAAGGTCGTCTCCAGCAGAGTCGTCATTTTTGTTTCACTTAACAAAATGCCTGGAAATCGAATTTTGGAAATAAAACGAGAAAAATTATAATAAGTACAAATTTGATTCTGGGAAGTATTGCTATGGAAGTCTGATCTGTAAATGATCACTTTGTTCCTTGGACCATACGATGGTGATGAAGATCACTGCTAGAAGATGAACAATTAGAAGAACTAAGTCACCAAAAAGGTATCGACGCACTTGGGCACTAATGGCGAGGCCGAATGCTTTCCTGATTTGCTTCACTCTGTTCTGGAAGAAAAATTGAAGAAGAATGCTCCGAAAAATCAAAGTCTCTGGGCTCTGATCTCTATGTATTCTTTCCTCTCTCTCTCTCTCTGTCTCTGTCCGCTGTATATAAGAAAAATCAGTCTATTTATAGACTTGGCTTCTTGTGCGTAAAAACTCAGCAAAAGTTCCGTCTTTACGCTAACAACTGCCACCCATGACCGAAGTCATCCTCTGCATACGTTGACACGTGTCCCATCATTTTAATAAGAATAGGATGCACGTACACACGTTCTTCGAGATGTGTGGCATGAAAGCCATGTAGGCAAACCATGTTCTGAATTGGAATAGGGCGTAAAAACAACCCAAATATACCCTGAGCGTAAAGTAGTAGACTAGGCGTACAATAGCCCTGATGTAGGCTTCCCGCGTAAAGTGGTTGTTAAATAACCTTGAGCGTAAAAGTAGCCCAAATAAACCTTACGCACACGTCAACCGTTGAGCGTAAAAACTCGTATAGTCTCCGTGCGTAAAAGAAGCTATATTATGAGCGTAAGATGGCTCAGTCCACATACTAAACGACAAATGGGCCTCTGTGTAAAACAAATCCCTTTGATTTCTGTGATATATACCATCATTAAATCTTCATGTCAGACTTTGCATTAAATGCAAGACTTGACATCTTTGTCCAGCGTAAAAGTGGCTAGCATGTGTTGGGCGTAAAACCATTAGCTTTGACCCAGGCGTAAAATGGCTAGCCTGCTTCAGGCGTAAAGTGATTAGCCTCTCTTTGGCGTAAAGTGGATCAATTTGAATGGAATGATCCATCTCTTTAACTCATTCTTTATGAAGTACTTTTTACGCTCCTACATTGGTGGGAATTGAATTTCAAAATAATGGGACCAAACTCGGGCCGATCTCGGACCGAGTTAGAGTTCGCCCTGAGTTCTGTTGGGTCAGAACTCAAATAATTTGGACCAAATTGCGATCGAACCCCACTAAAGTACGACCACTTCAAGATCCATCAAGCCTAGCAATGGATTCAGGTACGCTTTCGTAATTTAATTTATGTTCTTCATCTCATGAATTGACATGGTACAATAAATATCTAACACTACAAACTCTTGTCAAACATTCCTTAAGCCTCCATCCGATATCTATGGCCTCCATGTACATCTCAACGGCTTGAGCCTGTACATACCACAATATATATCTCCTCGAGCCAATTGTTGGAAATCCTTCGTAAGCAGCCAATCTTTGTCTCCAAACATACTGCGACAATCATCATCACCAGCTTCTCTATCGTAACCAAGTTGTAGCACAAACTTGAAACATGTTGAACCCCCTTGAGAACGAGCCTCTCGCCAAGCTCCGTTGTCAAGTGCACGTCCCCGATTCCCACAACTGCAGTCGTCCCCTTGTCGTCCATCTTCGCACGTCCAAACCTACAGTCTCGATATAACGTGAAGATCCATCTACCAGTGGTGAATTCCAATTTCAATAATACAAGTCTTTCGACCATGCGAGTTATGTTTAGCGTCCCATCCTCTTCTCTCTCTCTCTCTCTCTCTCTCTCTCTCTCTCTCTCTCTCTCTCTCTCATTATTGGCAATTAGTCATATTGCAGTTTGAGTCTAAGATGATCCTCATGTGAGATATAGGTTAAAGTACTATCACTATGTTATGTTCCCGTTTAAAACTTTTATCAACACCATCCTGTTCTCTTTCTAGGCAACTAGTGCTGGGGCACACGGAACACGTGTGCAACACATTTTTGAAATATTGGTAATATTTTATGTAGCAAAGAAAATATCCAACAAACTTATTCAATTAATTTGCTTTCAAAATATTGACACTTAAGAAAGATGAAATGTTGTCACACTATTTTAGAACCTTAAATTTTTTAATGGGTACTCTTTTTATTATTAGTTTTTTTGTGCCTCCCGCACTCTTTTTATTAGGCAGTGTTTAATTGAGCTTTTTTCCATAAAAAAATATTTTCACCACAAATTTTCCACCAATAGTAGTGTTTGATAGCGTATATTTTCCATTTTATTATCTTCCAAAAACCTATCATTTTCTATTTTTTTCCTCTAAAATGGTGGAAAATAAAATTGGCCCAGCCCATAGTAAAATATCAATTTAAATGAAAAGTAACTATTTTTCATGAAAAATAATTATTTTTCATGGAAAATAACGACAATTGAACACCCAAATTAATTTCATAGAATTTTTTCCATGGAATTTTTTCCTACTAAAATAGTCCGTGGAATTAATTTATTTTCCACCTTGTAATCAAAATCCTATATTTTATATTTCTAATTACGTACAATTATGCTATGACCTCTTTTTAATCTTTTATCTTTTAACGTCAAGGATTATTCTGTTTTATTATATAGTTGCATTAATTTCCAAATAGTTGACTCGAAAATTTTATTTGGTAAAATAAAGTCGTCAAAATTTATTTAACAAAATAGCATACTTTAGTGTCATGTCATCATTATATTTAGTTAAATTAGTAAACATTTTAGGGTGTGTCTGATTGACCTTTTTTTCTATGGATAATATTTTCATCACAAAATTTCTACCAATTGTAGTGTTTTATAGGGTAATTTTACATGAAATTATTTTTGTAAAATCTATCATTTTTCATAGTCTTCTCTAGAATGTTTGAAAATAAAATTGGTCCAGCCCATAGGAAAATATCAATTTCCATAAGAAATAATTATTTTCCATGGAAAACAACGACAATCAAACACCCAAATTAATTCCATGAATTTATTTTCATGAAATTATTTTCCAAGTAAAATAATTTCATGGAAGTAATTTATTTTTCACATTTTTTCCACAATGTAATCAAAGACACCCTTTGTGTTATGTCATCGTTATGATTAAGTTAGATAAAATTTATCTAGTTTAACTAAATCTACTAATTCAACACTAATATAATTTATAATATTTGATCAAATATTTAAAATTTAGGCTTAATTGCTACTTGATACCCTCAACTATTACCGTTTTTCAACTTTATACCCTAAACTTTTTTTGTAACAACTTGATACCCGGATATTATTTTGGACAAAATTGCCCCTACCTCTAACCCCCCCTCCCCCCTGCTCGCTTCCCCCCCCCCCCCCCTCTGCTAGCTCCGGCCGCAGCTCCCTCCCCCCACCCCCCCTCCCCTCCACCTGCTCGCTTCAGGCCATCCCCCCCCTCTCGCTCCGGCCGTCTGTCCGCTCCCGCCTCTCCCCTAGGGCTCGGCAACGGGAGGAGGGGGGGCTAGGAAGGGGGGTGCGGGGCGGGAGGCGGGGCAGGCGGTGGCCCGAAAGCGAAGAGGGGGGGGAGGTTGGCCGGAAGCGAGGAGGAGGGGAGGTTGGTCGAAAGCGACGAGAAGGGGAGGGGGTGTTCGGCCGGAGCTAGCGGGGGGGTGGCTGGAGTGGGGGAGGGGTGGAGGGAGGGAAGGGATAAGGGCATTTTGGGGTTTTTTAAAATATTAGGTACTAAGTTGAAAAAAAAAAATAGTTGAGGTATCAAGTTGTTACGAAAAAAAGTTTAGGGTACAAAGTTGAAAAACGGTAATAGTTGAGGGTATCAAGTAGCAATTAAGCCTAAAATTTACTATATTGTTTGAAATTTAGAAGTCAATCTATCATTTAAGTTTTAACTTTAATATAGTTTCAAAATTAAATTAATCTAAACTAACTTAAAAATTAACCTATTATCTAAGAATCTACTATATAAAATACAATATGAATGAATGTTCTTGCTATGTTTAAACTTTAAATTTTAATTTGAACTAATCAAATCCAATTTGATAAAAAAAAAATCTATGTAGTCTACTTTCATCTAATCTATTAAAAATTTAATCTCATTTAAAATTAAAGCTAATCTAAATTAATTAAAATTTAATCTATTGTTAATTATAATATTCTAAATCTGAATACAACTTTTTAAAAATTCTAAAATAATATAAGTTATATCGAATGCAAGTTTGCTAAAACTTTATGTAGTCTTCACAATATAGTCTAATAAAAATTTAATCCAATTTAAAAGTAAGTTAACATGATTAAAAAAAATTCCAATTAAGAAAGTTGATACGTAATTTAATCTAGTCTAATTAAAATATAACTTATTGAAATATATTTGATATGACTATATTAAACATAAAATTTTGATAGAAAGATGTGATAGATCCTTTTTTTTCAAATTAATATAAAATAAAAATATAAAATGAAGGATGCCAAATACTTACCAACTTTACTCATAAATTTGCAAGAGTGGAGAAAGAAAAAAAAAACATTGATAGGAAAAAGAAATAATAGTGATATTTTTGTTTTAATTCGTGAGAATTGGAGATATTAGAAAAAGATGATATATATAAATAAATGTAAATAACTTCGAAGTTCTATATATATAGAAAAACCAATAAAAGCAAGAAATAAGAACCAATCCGAAATCACCATGAGATGTTTGGAGAACTATGTTTCCACTTCTTACTTCTTTTTATTTCCTTAGATGCTGACAGAAATATTTTCTTAGATGCTGACAGGAAAAAAAATGAATAAAGAAAAGAGAAGATTAGAGAAAGGGAGAGAAAAATAAAATTACGGACCTAAGGGTCTGCTTGGATTGAGGGGGGGGGAAATAAGCAGAGTTAAGTGGGGTTAAATGAGGGAGAGTTAAGTGAGGTGTAGTAGAGTCAGTACTTAGAACCTCGTTTAGATTGGAGGGAGAGTTAAGTTGGGGGTGTTTAATAACTTTTTCTTGGATTGAAGGTTTTGAGTGAGAGGATTAATAAAAATATAAGAGTTACCAAAACAATCTTATTACATATGTCAAAAAAATAATTTTGATTGAAATTTTAATTAAAACTTGTCAAAATATCTGCACAAATTAGGAAGGTACCGAGCAACATGTTGAAAACAAGACAAATGGGAAAAAAATCATGATATTTTATATAACAAATAAGGGATATTTATGACTTTTTAAACAAAATTTCTCAATTTCCCTCGTTAACTCTCCGATTTGGGGATTAAAAAATAGACAAAAGAGGGTGAAATAGACTATCACTTAACCCTTTGTAACCCTCCCTCCTAAACCTCATCCTCAAACCAAACATGGTTTTATTTTTTCCTCACTTAACTCTCTTAACGCTCAATCCAAGTATACCCTATGAGGAGGTTAGAGCATCCACAGTGGAGACACTCCAAAGACGTACTTCAAATTATTAGAAATTATGTAAATCATTACTTTTGGAGTGTCTGCTTGATATTGTCACAAAATGGAGCACTCCAAACAAATACTATAAATTAATATTTTTTCTTTATTGCCCCTGTTTGGTAAAAAAAAAAAATTCTTCCTTTTTATTTTTCTTCCAAGTTTGGTAAAACGGTTGTTTAATTTTGGTGGGCCCAAGAATTAATATAGAGGAGCTAGAGCACGCTCTAAATATGGAGTGTTTCTTAGCTTTCTAGCAAATTTCAAATATGAACAAGTGTCCATTGTAGTCTTCAAGTACTATAAAATTTGACTAAAGTCAAAATGTAGCACTTGAAACCTCTCCCACTGTGGATGCTCTTAGAGCATCCACAGTGGAGACACTCCAAACATCTACTCCAAATTATTAGAAATTGTATGAATTATTCATTTTGGAGTGTCTCATTGATATTGGCACACAATGGTACACTCCAAACAAATACTCCAAATTAACATCTTCCATCTTTTTCTTTTTTCTTTTTCTTCATGTTTGGTAGATTTTTCTTCCCTATTTTTTTTTTCTTCCATGTTTGATAAAATTAGTTAATATTTGTGGGCCCAGAAATTAATGTAGTGGAGTTAGCACACGCTTCAAATCTGGAGTGTCTCTTAGCTTTCTAGCATTTTTCAAGTATGGACAAGTGCCCACTGCAGCCTTCAAGTGCTATAAAATTTGGATAAAATCAAAATGTAGCACTTGAAATCTCTTCCACTATGGACGCTCCCATTAGTTTAAAAATTCAAATTAGTGGAGGGTGAAAATGACCTAATTATTCCTATATAAATAATTATTAAAGCAAAAATGTATATAATCCAAATATTTTTGGCATTTGGATTATATAGAATATAGATTGCGTCATTGACAACCATTTCGCAGCAGATCTATTCTGTAGTTTGAACCATTCAACATCGTACCAATCTATCTCATTGTGCACATGCTAACTCCAAACCAGGATGATTAAATTACTGTTCTAGTTGCAGTTTTTTTTCCCGTCCTTTTTTTTATTTTTAAATAAACGATGGTAACGATTATACGTTTCATTAATGATAATTAATACTAGAATACAAAACAAAGGGGAAAAAAATACAAACTCAACCAAAATCACAACGACGTAGCTAGAATCCATTACATTCATTAGTGGATTTAAGGAATATCTATTTTCTTTATATCCTAAGCGTAACAGATATTGTCAAAATTCAAAAAATTGAACAGTTGTTGAACACCTCAGTTTATGATTAAACAAGATGGTGACAACACTCCGAGTATGCTTGGGACGATTTCGACTACCCAACTGATAATTTGTTAATTGGCATGGTCTGGATGCCCCGTGGTTCAAATACACCTTGACGACATGAAAGAGCAATTGGATCCATTGGAGTATTATGTTGTGGTGGACAGCAACACTGACATGTTGATATCTTCCTCAGCAGGGATGACATCAGCTTGAGGATTCTTTAATCTCCTATCGACTAAATTGTAACTAAATTATCGTAAGGATTGATGGCTAAATAATTATATTATTGCTTTATGTTTCTGTAGTTTGAATGTTTATTTTATAGTCACGCACTAGTATTTTTATAATCTTCTAAAATCAGCGATAGAGATATTTGAATACGGGGTTTTTGTGATACCATGTAGTTGCACCACAATTCCCAAAACCCTCTGGTTGAGAAACTATTTAATTATATTATTCCTACAAGAATTGATCTCTCTCATGAAAAAAAAAAAATCACTGTTTGTCAAATGCGCACAGCGAAAACTTTGAAGTGTTAATACCTTGAAAATTTTCACCAAAGATTGTTAGTCCAATAATTATATCATATTTTTAAATATGACTAAACGATTAAGTTTAATATTATGATACCACTAATATTCTTACAATGTTGATAACTAAACTTAGCAATATTGTCTAAACATGTATTAAATGTTATCATACTTGCTTCTGTATATTGCTTTGTTCGTCTAATGTATATTTGCAGAAAAGCAATAAGCAAGACCAGATATGAACCATATGCAGTGAAGACAATATGTTGTACCAAAGAAGGAGAAAATTTTTCTGAACCGTCCACGACATCTCCAGAACCTTGTACTCGGGGAGGGGGGGTTTCGCTGCCCGCTCAGCAGACGAAAATTGAGGGGAAAAAATCATTGTTGCCCGCTCAGCAGAAAGGTATTCAGATTTCATCATGGTCCTACATTCTTTTATTTTTAATATCTTGTCCATCGTGTTTATGATTTATAGTGAGTTTATGAGATTACATGGCAATAGTCTTTATTATCTTTCCTCTCTCTCTCTCTTCTATATTGGTTTTATTCATTTTGTCAATATTAACTTGATTTTCTTACCTTGATGATTATTGCACTTTCATTGGTTTGGTTTTTCTTGCATGTTTAATTGGTTTTGTCATTACTAGTTGTGGTCTTACCCAAAGGTTATGATGATTTTTTTTATCCAAAGGTTATGATTATCTATATTTAGATTGATAATACTTTACGGGAGAGCATTCACGACGACTGAATTTTTTCTTTTTAAGTATTCTTTCTCCGTTACCTTTATGTTTATCTAATGGATATTCATATAGCGTGACTAAGATAATTGAGTTAAAATGCATGAACTTGGGTAAGTGGATAATTTTGCATATAGGAAGATTCTTGTATATCTAGTTGATTTTTTTCCAATGACTTTACTCTTTATGAAATTGATTCACTAATTTGTATGGACAAATTGTGAATCATATTTTATTTCTTTGATTATTGTTAAAGGTCTTATTATATCTTCTAAATATACTATATTTGGTATTCTATATTGGTATCTACTAGATTTACAAATTTTTAATCCTCGTGACTTTTTATTGAAATTTTGTACTGTTCTCTTTCAAAACTACAATTATATTTTTCATCATTTTGTGTTTTGGAATGACTTCTTAGGTTTACAGTAGCTAGGTAAACTATTTATTGAATTTTCTTCTTTTTCTACAATTGGTATTACTAAGTAAGTACGTTGTGTTTTGAAAGACTTTTCTACATAAGTTATACATTTTTTAAAATTGTCATTACACTCTTTTCCTACATTGTTTTTACTATTATCTTGATCATGATTGTTTATACCTTTCTCCGATTCTGATTTATTTACTTAAGATTGATTTTATTTTATCTCTTAGTACGGGGGAGCTTATTTTTGATTATGTCAAAGGGGAAGAAGTAAGTTTAAGTATGTTGTCATTTATTATGATTTTAGTGATATATGTCTATGTATTTTATATATTAGTGATACATGCATCTATCGTGTATATCTTAAACTTGAACTATTTGCCATAATAAAAAAGGAGAAGATTGTTAGTCCAATGATTGTATCATATTTTTGAATATGCATGGCTAATCGATTAAGTTTAACATTATGATACGACTAATATTCATGCAATATTGATACTTAAACTTAGCATTGTAAAAATATGTATTAAATGTTATCATATTTGTTTTTGTATATTGCTTTGTTCATCTAACATATATTTGCAGAAAAGCAATAAGCAATATCAGATATGTGATGGAACTAGAGATTTCTAGGACCCCTAGTTTGGTGTGCGTATTGATCGCACTACCAAAATATGACATATTAGCGACGAAATTAGCGACGCCAACAAAAGACGTCGTCAATTTTTTGCATATTAGCGACGTCCTAGAAATTCGACGCTATACGACGAAATTAGTGACGCTTAGCGACATATTAATAAATATGTCGCCATATATTAAAAATTGGCGACGGTTAGCGACGTCTCCTCCATATGTCACTAACTATTTTACTTAGGGCACGCTGTGTTCTTTTTTTTCCCACTCGAAATTCCCCCCTCCCCCACTCGAAATTTTCTTCCCCTCCTCGAGCTCCTCCGGCGACTCCCTCCCCCCCCGGCGGCCCCTACTCCCCGGCGACTCCCTCCCCCCGGCGACCCCTACTCCTCCTCGAGCTCCTCCTCCTCTTCCTCAGGTAAACCCTAACCTAACTCCTCCTCCTCCTCTCCCACGGACACACACACACACACACACACACACGGACACACACACACACGCACACACACACACGGACACACACACACACACACACACACATGGACACACTGTGTCATGTTGTGGTGGACACGAGACACTATGTTGGACACGTACACATAGCCTAGATCCTTTACCAACCATTTATTTTCCATTTTAACATGTTTTTATATATCAATTTCTAAATATCCTTTGTTGACTGATACCTTGTTAATTTACTGTATTTTTCAGTTTTGAAAACCCAGTTTTGACAACCATTTTAACCTAGTTTAATGCTTTAATTTACATGTCTAAAACCCTAGTGTAGTGTATCTATATGTGTGCTGACTGAGTTTCAAGTTTGGGGTGATTTGGTTAGAGTTTGGGTTCTCGATTTGGGTTTGAGGTGAATGGGTCTGAAATATGTTATAGGAGTATGTAATGTTGTGTGAAATGAACTGATTTTCTTTCCTTTCCTTTCCTGTTTGACTGAACACAGTAAATCCCCTCACTGTCCAGATTGGACTGACCCATAGTTCATATCACTCACTCACTCAATCTTGCCTAGGTACACACACACATATAGCCTGATACAAGCATGTTAGCCTCCCTCATATACACATACATGTGACTGTCACATGTAACAGTCAACACACTCACCCCCCATTCATATGTGCATGCACACACACACACACACACACACACACACACACACACACACACACACACACACACATGGACACACTGTGTCATGTTGTGGTGGACGCGAGATACTATGTTGGACACGTACACATAGCCTAGATCCTTTACCAACCATTTATTTTCTATTTTAACATGTTTTTATATATCAATTTCTAAATACCCTATGTTGACTGATACCTTGTTAATTTACTGTATTTTCCAGTTTTGAAAACCCAGCTCTGACAACCATTTTAACCTAGTTTAATGCTTTAATTTACATATTTAAAATCCTAGTGTAGTGTATCTATATGTGTGCTGATAGAGTTTCAAGTTTGGGGTGATTTGGTTAGAGTTTGGGTTCTCGATTTGGGTTTGAGGTGAATGGGTCTGAAAGATGTTATAGGAGTATGTAATGTTGTGTGAAATAAACTAATTTCCTTTCCTTTCCTTTTCTATTTGACTAAACACAGTAAATCCCCTCACTGTCCATATTGGACTGACCCATAGTTCATATCACTCACTCACTCTTGTCTAGGTACACACACACATATAGCCTAATACAAGCATGTTAGCCTCCCTCATATACACATACATGTGACTGTCACATGTAACAGTCAACACACTCACCCCCCATTCACATGTGGATGTACACACACCACCCACTCTCTACTTCTCTCTTTCTCTCTCTCTCTCTCTCTCTCTCTATATATATATATATATATATATATATATATATATATATATATATATATATAAGTTTGATAGATGGTATTGTATACATATATACATAACTATATCATGTAACTCATATGTGATATAGGCATATAGCCTATGTTAGAGTGTCTAAATATATGAATGCATGAAAGTTGCCTTGTCTTGTAATATAGGCATATAGTATATGCATGCCTATATATATATATTGTATGTATATATCTATATATACATTACTTGTGTGTATGAGATAGCTTGAGTTGACTTTGGTCATTATTGGTACTTGAATTATAGGTTAGGCTTGTATAGCCTTGAATGGTGTGTGCTAGCTAGTATGGGCTAGTTAGGGCCTAGAATGGTGGCATTGACTAGTTTGACCATAGTTGACCTAGTTTGACTACTAGAGTTGACCAGAGTTGACCAAGAGTTGACCAAGAGTTGACTTTGGCCTAATTTGACCAAGGAGTCCAAGATATTGACTTAGTCAACTCAACTTCACCCAGTTTGACTAGTTGCTGCGCTGAACATGTGTGTCCATCTTTGCAGAATTATTTTCAAATGGATATAAATTACTACTTGTGGAATCGTTCATGGATGTACAATCGTCGTCCTGATGATATGTGTGGCGTGCGGGATGAGTACATAGCGGGAGTAGAGCAGTTCCTGCAGTTTGCTAAGGCGTTCCCTCAGTACATGGACGGCACCAAAATTAAGTATCTGTGTGTGAAATGGCATAACGTGAAATATTATCCAGAAGTGGAAGTGACATATCATTTGTACTCGAAGGATTTCACGCCTAATTACTATCAGTGGACCGCACACGGAGAACTTGTGTCTTTAGCATCAGAGCCGGAGCCTTATGTTGAGCCGTATATGCATGCGTACGACGACGGGTGCGTGAACATAATTTTCGATGCTGCGGGGCCTAGTTTCGTTCATGATGCAGCTGAGGAGGCACCGAATGTCGATGTTGTAAAGTTCATGGAGTTGCTGGAGAATGCAAGGACTCCATTGTATCCTGGTTATGAGGATCATTCACCGTTGGAGGTGGTTACAAGACTGTTGAGCATTAAGTCAGATTTTAACATGTCGCAAGAATGCTACAACCGAGTGTTGGAGTTGATTATAGAGATCTTGCCGGCGGGTGCTAAGTTACCTAAAGACTTCTATCGGTCTAAGAGGATTGTGAGATCGCTCTGGATGGGATACAAGAAAATCGATTCTTGTCGCAATGGGTGCATGCTGTACTACAAAGATGACAAGGACGCAGATGTGTGCAGATTTTGTGGTGCAGATCGCTATAAGACAACTAGTACAGGAAGGTCTACCGGTGCAAGAAGACCGACCGATTCAATGCACTACTTGCCTTTAACTTCGCGGTTGCAAAGATTATTTATGGTAAAAGAGACGGCCAAAAATATGAGTTGGCACATGTGAGAACAGATTGAAGGAGTGTTGGATCACCCATCCGATGGAGAAGCGTAGAAGCACTTTGATCGAGTGTATCCTGATTTTACTTCAGATCCGCGTAATGTCAGGTTGGGGCTATCTTCTAACGGTTTTACTCCTTTTGGTCTTTCGGGATCCCAGTATTCGTGCTGGCCTGTGATTGTCACTCCATATAACCTACCGTCTTGGATGTGCATGAAGACTCAGTACATGTTTCTAACCGTTATAATTCCTGGTCCGAATAATCCCAAGAGGAATATTGATGTGTACTTACAGCCTTTGATAGATTAGTTGAATCAGTTATGGGAAGTAGGCGCTAACACGTACGATGTTTCCAGGAAGCAGAATTTTTAGATGAAAGCAACCCTTATGTGGACCATCAACGAATTTCCGGTCTATAGAATATTATCTGGATGGAGCACTCATGGCCGTCTCTCATGTCCGTATTGCATGGATCGTACTAAGGCTTTCCGTTTGAAATACGGAGGAAAACCGTGCTTCTTTGATTGTCATCGACAATTTCTGCCAAAAGATCATCCATTCAGAAGGAACAAGAATGTATTCCGTACCGGCGTTGTAGAGAAGGGTGATCCACCGCCAAGGTGGTACGGAGCCACGATATGGGAGAAGGTTAGAGATTTTCCAAGTGCTATCGAAGATCCTACAACTGGGTACAAGTGCGATGGATTTGGTAGAGATCATAACTGGACAAAGAGGAGCATATTCTGGGATCTTCCATGTTGGAGTACCAATCTGATCAGACATAATCTTGATGTCATGCATATTGAGAAGAATGTGTTTGATAACATAATTAATACTGTGATGGACGTAAAGGAAAAAATGAAAGACAATCCCAAGGCCAGGTTGGACTTAGAAGAAATATGAAAATGCCCTGCGTTGCATTTGATAGAGGAGAATGGAAAACAATTCCTGTCGAAGTCAATTTTCTCACTGGACAAGGAGGATAAAGTGAGACTTTGTCGGTGGATCCAGGGCCTAAAATTTCTAGACGGATATGTGTCAAATCTGAGAAGATGTGTCAATCCGAAGGAAAATAAATTGACGGGTATGAAGAGCCACGATTGTCACGTATTCATGGAAAGGTTAATTCCAATTGCATTTCGGAAATTCTTACCGCAGGCAGTTTGGGATCCATTGACAGAGCTTAGCATATTCTTCAGGGATCTTTGTTCTAAGAAATTGCTCGTTGATCGTCTAGAAAAGCAAGAGAAGGACATTGTGGTAACACTGTGCAAGCTAGAGAGGGTGTTTCCTCCTGGATTCTTCGACTCTATGAAGCATTTGCCGATTCATCTATCCGATGAGGCACGTGTTGGTGGACCCGTCGAATATCGATGGATGTACCCGTTCGAGCGACATTTGAATCACCTAAAAAGAAAGGTGAAAAATAAGGCACGGGTCGAGGGTTCTATTTGTGAAGCCTATGTTCTCGAGGAGATTACAAACTTTTGTTCGATGTATTTCAAGCCTCATGTTGCAACTAATAGAACGAAAGCTTCCAGAAACGACGACGGAGATCATGAATGTAATGATACAATACTGAAGGTATTCAATGCCCCAGGAAAGCCATCGGGTAAAATGAAGAAGAGATATTTGAACGATAATGAGCTAAGGGCTGCTCAGGTGTATGTATTACTCAACTGCGACGATGATAAAGTAGAGAAGCTGGAGGGGTAAGTAATTAATACGTCTATATTATTTTAATAGTATTGATTATTATACTATTATATTAATTGAACGATGTTGTTTTCAGTATATTTAATGATGATGTAAGATCAGGTAGGACACACAAAACAGAAGAAGAACTAGAACAAGAAATGAGGCATTATTTTCCATCATGGTTGAGTGCATGTGTAAGACTTGAAAACTCTGTAATTACCTTTCTGTAGTGCCCCGTCCCTACATTATGCCCCGTCTCCGTCCACGGGGTGCACGAGAAAGGAACACTATCGCTATCGATTCGGTCGGGACCGATAGGTCGGAATCGGCCGAGTCAATCGAACGGGAACAGTTGAATTAAGATCTATTACACGTTTGGAATGGCTTCTTCGGAACCAAGTCTCATATTCAGCGGGTTGCACCTCGAGGATTGGATTTGTGACTGAGTCGGGAGAGACCTCCCGTTGCTCTGGTTTTCATGCCGCACTTGATTTGGCTTTGGCTTTGGTTTTCGTGAATGCGTTTTTCGTGAATGTTTTTGATGGGTTTTCGTGACACGTTTTCGAGCTTCGCATTTATATCGAATATCCTTGAATTATACAGTATTCTAATCAGTTGCTTATGCGATTGCAGGTGATCGCGTAGGCGACGTCAGCGCAGCCAACCGATCGCTCGCTTGAAGCAAGCCTAAGGCGAGTGGCTGACCTCCTTCGCCTCGTCCCTCTACTTCAAAGCTTAATATGTGAAGTAAAACGAATGCTTGTCATAATAGTGTAGAATAAAAGAAATCGTTGCACGATTCCTTACAAAACACTTGTCATCGAACTGCCGGTTTCGGAAAAAGCAAAATGCTTCCTTATACAATCATACTTGGTCTATGCAAAATAATGAATGAATCGATTAATATTTATCGCAACGATACGGCTAAATGACCAAATCAACTAAGTTCAAAGGAAAACGGTCATTGGACAACTTGTCGACAAGGTATAGTTTTCTCGAACGGTTACCTAGGCCAAGGGACCAATTCGGCCCGGGAGGAACGAGTATATAGCAAGTGCCAGCCCTTCATCGGCACGAGTTATACGGGAACTTTCGCACAGGGCTCGCTACCCGACGCAAAAGGGTCACCGTCTAACTCAGTTATATGTCTGTGATGGCTTGAAATTACCAGTGGCCTTCACACCCTTCTCACTGCTTAACAAATGCACGTGGCACGGGATGAATATGATAGTTGCTCAATGTTATACAATTTCATATGCTTGTCTCAAAACATATTAACATGCAAATCGAACAGGATGGTTAGAAAGATCATTGAAATAGCTAGCTAACATGTTTATAAAATTTCTTGAATCAATTGCAGATCTTGGATTTAATTAGTCATTCGCCAGTACATGTGTTTCGTGCTGATCCTCGCTCTTTGCAGGTCCCACAAACCAGGAAGGACGCGCCAACTAGCTCGGTGACGTTCGTAACTTTTGAAGCTTCGGCCGTGCGTCGAAGAATTACTCTGCGACTCCACTTTTGAAGGCTCCCGACAGTCCAAGAAAAATGACTCAGTGTCCCTCCCATCCAGGTCAATAGAGTACTTGTGTATATTGAGGGATGTGTGCAATGTATGGAACGGCTATCTCATCGGCACTCTTTTGTAATCGAGTCATGTTGTAGCCCGTGCGTCAAAGAGTCTTGTATCGGAGTCTATAAAAGATGTTCATTATCAATAAAGATCAAGTTTCCTTTACTTACTGTGTGTATCAATTTGTCTGCATACTCTCTTAGATCTCGTGTCTCGGATTACCTTATGACTTGGCCTTGTGCGATCGCAAATTAGGTTCGTACGGCATCACGCCCGGGGGACGACTATCAATTCGACGGAATAGGGGCGTGACATAATGGTATCAGAGAACGGCTTTACGTCCTTGGCCTCTAGTATCGAATTCTATTCTCTGACCGTTGACCTCGTGTCGATGAGAAGAGTTGTTCCATACGCTGAACCCAGGACATTTTATGAAACTAACGAGAGTTGCCTTTCCTTTTTCCCTGCAGTTATGGGAGCTCAGGCGGAAGACGAGACGAGCGCTTCTAGCGGCTCGAGTACTTCTAGACCCGAGCATTCTGTCAACCCAACGGGAATGACGCCTACTGTAGCCGGAACTTCCGGCGACCCGATGCAACGTATGCTGCAGATGCTTGAAATGCAGCAACGTCAAAACGAGCTCCATCGTCAGCAAGCGGAGGCTCGTCAGGCTCAATTTGAGAATCGGTTCGAGGCTCAATTCAAGATACAACAGCAGCAGCTGAATACTCTCCAGCAAATTGTACAGTCGGTCGTGGGCAATAACAATAATTCAACGATGACGCCTGTCGTGACCCAGCCTGCGGTTCGATCCAACGAAGCCGAACCAGAGGCGCCCGTGCTCTCACCTGCAGCACCGAGAAGTTCTAACTTCGACGTGTCAAAATTCACTAAAAGCTGTCGCACTTCCTTTAACACCCAGTTTCTAAAATGAGGGTAATTTTGAAATTTTGTATTTTAATTTATTTAATTATGATATTTAAATGATAATATAATTTTTGGTAAATTTTAATCATTTTAAAACTGTTTTAAATTATGACTTATGATTTTGGTGTTTGACTAGTGTAACCTTAGAGCCTAGCCATGTGATTAGGATGTTTGACTAGTACATCATAGCCTAGAGGGTATTTTGGTCATTTTAGGATTTATTTAAATTTATTATGATTTATGGGAATTTGTGTGATTTTGATATTAATTAATTATGGCTATGTGTTATGTTAGTCATGACTAGTTGAGACTTGTAGACTAACCTAGAACTAACCCTAGTCTAACTCTAGTTAACCTACTTTTAGTTATTAGGAATTAGTTTTAAGGTAGGAAGTATTACTTAAGAGAAACTAGTTCATGACTTGTGGCATAAGTCAATGACTTATGATTTATCAATTTTGAGACTTGTGAATTAAGCCATAGGCCCATGACTTAGGCCCAAAACCAAATTAAACCCACCCATGGCAGCCAACCTAGGGATTCCCACCCCTATTTAATGCCTCTTTCATTTAGGGTTGGCCTCTCTTGAAAATAGATCTCAAGTTTAGAAAGAGGTAAATCCCCAACCTTAGAAATTTCTAATTAATTCATTTTAGCTCCTTTTTAGTCCTAGTCTTTTGCAATAGGATCTAATTTATGTTTATATACTGTTTTGGAGGAGCACCTCAGTTTGTATGCAATTTGGAGATTTGGAGTTGCCATTTGGAATCCCCTCTTTGAAGCTTTTCTTGAGTTTTGATACTCAATAGGTAAATCATCTAAACTCATAGTTTTTCCTAATTTCTTTGCATATAAGGTTAGGTTTTAGAGTTTCCTAGCTGTCCCCAAAATTTGGGCATAATTCGTGTCCATTTCGTGTCCATATCGGATACGTATCATAGTGATACACTAGGTGTTTGTAGAAATGCCACATAGGAATTTATTTTCATATTTTTGAAATGTAATTACATGGATTTGTAGATCTTGATGTGTACATTAACTTTTGTAAAGGTGTCCTAGTGTTTTGTGTCCTTTTGTGTCGTGTTTTTGTACGTGGACACGCTGCACGAGCCCGTAGGCCATGTCCTGCCTATCGGGGGCTAGAACTCGTGATACAGGACACGTCGAGGCACAATTTTTTGTGTGAGCCTAGGGGCAATGTCTGCGACCGTGCTTCCAAAATTTGGGAGCACCTCGTAGAGTGTGCGTGGCGCAATCGCCCCCGCACTGGTCGTACGAGCCACGCGCGGGCTGCTGCGCGAGTGCACAGACACCACTGATACGCGTGTCGTATCGTGTCTGTAGGACTCATGGACACGTTGCAGGGTGACACACACATAGCCCTACGCTAGGTGAACACGTGGACACACGCACGTGTGGTGTCGTGTCGTGTGTCGTGTCCTAGACCGACTAGCACACGTGCACGAGACTACACTAAACTGTGAGTGTCTGTGCATGCCTGGAAGGTGTTCGTAGGATATGGACATGTTGTGTCATGCTGTTTTGGACACGAATTAACATGTTGGACACGTACATATGTTACACTTCTATTACCAACCAATAGATTTGCATGTTGGTTCGTTTTTAATCATTAATTTCTTATTTCCCTGTTTTTCCTGAAACAGTGTTCTTCACTGATTTTTTTCAGTTTTTTCAAATTAGTTTTGGGCAGTCATTTTAGTTAGTTTAATGCAGTTAAGTACCTGTTTAGACCCCTATTAAGGTTCTCCTATAAGTTATTTACCTATGTGTGAGTTTTGGGTTGAAATTGTGGGGTTTGGATGTCAAATTTGAACATGTGGGAACTGTCAATGGATGGACTGTTGAAGTCTGATACAAGTTCACCCACTGTTTCTTTTCTTCCAGTTTGAATGTGACTTAGTCAGACCTTTTAATCAATTTAATTGTTGCTAGTCACATGTTTAAGTCCCTCTTATAGTCCTCCTATATGAATTCTGCATGTGTGACAATTTTAGTTTGGAATGGTTATGAATTGAATGTTTGAACTGTTTTCTTCCTTTCTTGAATCTAAGAGAAAAACTGAAACTGGGGTTAGTAATCGATATGTTATTAATAATGTGAATGTTAATATGAGCTGGGTTTGAAGTAAAACTGAGAATAGATAATGTGTGGACTGTTGTGCAAGTCTGGGATTCATGAATTAATTTCCTGTCTTCAAATACCTGAGATACTGAGTTGTTTTGATATATAAAAATCTGAGATTTTGAATATTTAGATTGATATAAAAACCTGAGATTATATCCTGTTTTCACAGGTTTTTCCCTCTCATCCACACACAAATCTGAGATGTGAACTCACTGTTTCACTCACATTGCTATGTATATAACACATCCTATACACTCACACAACACTGTCACCTGAACCTATATGTCTCATCACACACACTAATTTACTATGCTCTAACACTCAATCCCTCCCCTTTATCTGTTGTCACCTGTACACACATAGCCTCACACACACACATGAGCTGTCCACACACACATGCCTACACATCCTATTACACTAACTTTTATGTATCCTGAGAACATGTTAGTATCACACACACACTAAAAACTGGGAACCTATGTGATAATCTAGACACACACACATGAAAACCTAGTGCACTGTTATCCTATTGACACACACACACACATTACACCCCCACTCACATAATGTTGTATCACACATACACACATGCCATTTTTCCCCCTATCACTCTATGCATATATATATATATATATATATATATATATATATATATATATATATATATATATATATATATATATATATATATATATATATATATATATAAAATTCTATATGCTTAAATGATAATAATGTGATATACACATATATTGCCTATACTAAATTAGTTGATTTGTATAATGTGTGAAATGTGTGATATAGACTATAGGTTTGGCATATAGCCTATGGTTCCTAATGTGGGAATATGTCTATTGATTGAATGTGTATACATGCTATGTATATATGAGTGTATATACATATATGTTATATATGAAATGTGTGTTATGGCTTATGTAGCCTTGTAATGGTGTGTGCTTGCTAGAATAGGCTGGCTAGGCTTAGTGAAACTTGTTTGGGTTAGGGTTGACCTAGTTGACCTAGTTTGACTAGTGTAGTTGACTAGAGTTGACCAAAGGTTGACTTTAGCCTAGTTTGACCTAAACTTCATGTAGATGCATTGTAGCAGTCTATTTTCTTATTTTAGACTTGTTGTGACTTGTACTGTTCTATAGGAGACAGACACCACTCCTCGGACAGTGTATTCTCTTCGGACATTCAGGATACCAGGCGAGTACATTCTCTGATTATTTTATATCCTGTTTAGAATTATTTTCCTGCTTTAAATTACTTTACTTGATACTGTCACATTGGTCACACAGATTGGTACTATATGGATCTTTTCATGAGATGTTATCCCCCTCGGAAGCATCGGATACTGCATGTTTTGTGTGTTTCACGAATCATCACGTATCTCTATGCTTCCTCTGATTTACGAATCGCTTGTGACACATGTACTCTCATGTTCACAGAGCCATCATGAATCACCTTCACGTATCACTCATTTTATGAGCCATGTGAAGTTTCACGAATCTTAACATAACTTGAACAGATCTTTGTGTATCGATTGGGGATGGGGGAGTAGAAATAGACATGTGAATATTATCCCAGTAGCTGTAGTCATGAATCACTCTCTTAGCTGTAGTCATGAATCTCCTATGCCATTCACATGTTTATATTTTACTCTGACTCACTAGTCACTATTAGATCTCTATGTATAGTAGATATTTCTATTACAATTCTCTCTCTGTTTACATACTGTTTTTCTTCAGTTCATGTATCTTACTTTAATGTATGATTATATTTTTTAACCTGCTATGATCTGTTGAGATGTACTGTACTCGCTCCTGTCCTGACTGGACCTGTTGAAAATATTACAGAGGATGAGGAGGAGGCCCTATGTACCACCTATTACGGAGCAGGCTTAGACGACACCTGCGACCTGGTTCCTCTGGAGGATCCAGCTGCAGTACAGGATGCTACTTCCAGAGTCTAGGCTAGATAGCTAGGCTTTAGTTTTCTTTCAGCTTTGTTATTTGATTTTCAGTTGTTCTTCTGAGATGTTGTTATATTTAGAGACTTGTATTGAGCTGGATGTTCTTGAGTTGTTATCTTAGACACTTAGATTTTCTCCCTCTTATTTGTATTACATTGGGCTTTTGATCTCTCTATCTACCTTTACTATTCTGTATCTGCCTTAGATGTGATTGAGACTGTTCTGTTATGTCACCTCTATTAGGAGTGTATATACTGTACAGGTACCTTTATATTGTTAGATGATTGACCTAGGACAGCGTTCTACTGCCGACACTGCGGCGTAGGCTGGGCGTTGTTACGTTCTCGTACCCTCACAGTGGGTGCGGGTCGTGACACGTTTTTAGTGGTGGCCCATGCAGGTCGAGTTTATGTAGTGGTATTCGAACTAGAGTATCACTACAGCCTGCAGTAGGATTAGGATATTTTTTAAGGTACTCAATCATAAATAGGAAAAACTCTTATTCAGATTCCGTATATCTACATTTTGCCGCTTATTGTCTTTCTTGAATTTAAACTGTCCTCCTTTGGTATTTCGACTCATTCTCAGCAATTGTTTCCTTTTGATCTGTGTCTCTAGGATGGTTGAGACGCGATCGCATCGCCAGGGCCAGGGGGACATCGATAAGAGGTCTGCCACCTCTCATGCTCAGCAGCAAGCCCCTGGTACCGCAGCCCCAGTCATTCCAGCTGGGGTAGGCGTTTCGGCAGCTTTTGGAGGAGCCCCACCGGCAGTGAGGCATGTGCCGAGTCCGGTGATTCTGGATGTACTTCTTCAGCAGCAGCAGCCACTTGCAGGGACAATTGACGCCGTTCAGCTGTTAGCCTTCTTCCGGCAGTACATGGAGGGTCAGCAGACGCAGCAGCAGAGGCACACAGCAGAGCTCACACGAGGCATTAAGCTGGCAATGACTGCGGTAGAGAGAGTCGTAGCTCAGCCAGCGACAGCCCCACAGCCGTACCAGCAACGGAAGAAGGATATCCAAGATTTCCAGAAGATGCACCCAAGAGACTTTCGAGGGACAGAGGGGATCTTGTATGCCGATGAGTGGATCGAGCATATGGAGGAGATTTTCAGGTTGGCTGAGATCCCGACGAGGCTCCAGATAGAGGCAGCGACCAGCATGATGCAGGATCTGGCCCGTACCAGACCGACCCGAGGGTCGGTACAGCAGGACAGACTTGGGCAGCATTCAAGAAGCTGTTCAAGGAGAAGTTCTTTCCAAACGCAGCGCTGGGAGCCCTCGAGACCCAGTTCGAGGTCCTAGTCCAGGGGAACCGGTCCGTGGAGGAGTACGCAGGAGAGTTCTGATTTATGGAGGACTTGTCGGAGACGACGAAGGCCCGGAGGTTCCGAAAGGGCTTGGTAAAGGAGGTCAAGTCCTACACCAAGAACGCCCGTAGCGCTACCTATGAGGAGATCCTGGTGGACGCTTTAGCTGCGGAGGATGATCTTGAGCTTAGGCTCAAGAGGGGATGAGACTCCCAGGGAGGCAGCAGTAGCGAAGGACCGGCCAAGAGGCCGCACGTTCAGCAGCAGTTTCAGCAGCAGTTTCAGGGTCACGGCCATCAGCAGGGACAGCAGCAGCCCAGACAGCATCAGGCACCCAGACAGCAGGCAGTCAGTTGCCCCTTCTGCAAGAAGCCGGGGCATGGATGGGATGAGTGCAGGAGGAGGCTGACAGGTGCCTACTATGTGGAGCAGCGGACCACCAGCTGAGGAAGTGTTCCCAGTACATAGGCACAATACCAGGAGGAGGAGCCAAGGCTCTGGTAGGTCAGCAGCGGGGACCGTTACCGACGCAGCAGCAGAGATTTGTGAGTATCAGCATCAGGCTGGAGGAGGCCAGCAGGGGCGAGCTTACGCCATGACAGTCGAGGATGCTCAGGCAGTGGGAGAGGTGCTTGCAGGTTCTGTTCTTTTCGATTCCATTCCCACCTTGCCTCGTTATATCTATCTTGAAATTCAATTCCATCTGTTCTTATCTGTTTCCTTATCTGTTGATAAGTTTTGATCTGGCATTTCTTTTCGATTTTTGTTTTCTTCCGAGATAAGTTGTATGGGCTAGGTCGCCTAAGTTATGGAATCTAGAGTCTTCTGTAGTCATGATAGCTGGCATTGTGAGGACATATAGTCAGATTTTGGATGTATTTCTCGGGTATGGAAATTTAAGGTTTTCGCTGTCAAGCATGCGACAATACAAAAATTTTAAATACCATAATTCTAGAGGTATGTACCTTAGTCGAGGACTCTGTGATTATCGTAGCCTTGCTCACTAGCATGACGAAGATTCTGAGTATCATGATTTTGGACAAACGCATATGATTATCTGACGGTATGTTTGAGACTCTGATTGTGGGGTGTTTGACCTAGAAGACTACTACCATTTTAATTTCGAGGACGAAATTTTTCTAAGGTGGGTAGACTTGTAACACCCAGTTTCTAAAATAAGGGTAATTATGAAATTTTGTATTTTAATTTATTTAATTATGATATTTAAATGATAATATGATTTTTGGTAATTTTTAATCATTTTAAAACTATTTTAAATTATGACTTATGATTTTGGTGTTTGACTAGTGTAACCTTAGAGCCTAGCCATGTGATTAGGATGTTTGACTAGTACATCATAGCCTAGAGGG
This sequence comes from Iris pallida, assembly GCA_029216955.1. NCBI lineage: Eukaryota > Viridiplantae > Streptophyta > Magnoliopsida > Asparagales > Iridaceae > Iris > Iris pallida. The sequence goes on along the minus strand of JANAVB010015000.1, from coordinate 21,898,212 downwards.
TATTTTGGTCATTTTAGGATTTATTTAAATTTATTATGATTTATGGAAATTTGTGTGATTTTGATATTAATTAATTATGGCTATGTGTTATGTTAGTCATGAGTAGTTGAGACTTGTAGACTAACCTAGAACTAACCCTAGTTGGTGACCCTAGTCTAACTCTAGTTAACCTACTTTTAGTTATTAGGAATTAGTTTTAAGGTAGGAAGTATTACTTAAGAGAAACTAGTTCATGACTTGTGGCATAAGTCAATGACTTATGATTTATCAATTTTGAGACATGTGAATTAAGCCATAGGCCCATGACTTAGGCCCAAAACCAAATTAAACCCACCCATGGCAGCCAACCTAGGGATTCCCACCCCTATTTAATGCCTCTTTCATTTAGGGTTGGCCTCTCTTGAAAATAGATCTCAAGTTTAGAAAGAGGTAAATCCCTAACCTTAGAAATTCCTAATTAATTCATTTTAGCTACTTTTTAGTCCTAGTCTTTTGCAATAGGATCTAATTTATGTTTATATACTGATTTTGGAGGAGCACCTCAGTTTGTATGCAATTTGGAGATTTGGAGTTGCCATTTGGAATCCCCTCTTTGAAGCTTTTCTTGAGTTTTGATACTCAATAGGTAAATCATCTAAACTCATAGTTTTTCCTGATTTCTTTGCATATAAGGTTAGGTTTTAGGGTTTCCTAGCTGTCCCCGAAATTTGGGCACAATTCGTGTCCATTTCGTGTCCATATCGGATACGTATCATAGTGATACACTAGGTGTTTGTAGAAATGCCACATAGGAATTTATTTTCATATTTTTGAAATATAATTACATGGATTTGTAGATCTTGATGTGTACATTAACTTTTGTGAAGGTGTCCTAGTGTTTTGTGTCCTTTTGTGTCGTGTCTTTGCACGTGGACACGCTGCACGAGCCCGTAGGCCGTGTCCTGCCTATCGGGGGCTAGAACTCGTGATACAGGACACGTCGAGGCACAATTTTTTTTGTGAGCCTAGGGGCAATGTCTGCGACCGTGCTCCCAAAATTTGGGAGCACCTCGTAGAGTGTGCGTGGCGCAATCGCCCCCGTACTGGTCGTACGAGCCACGCGCGGGCTGCTGCGCGAGTGCACAGACACCACTGATACGCGTGTCGTATCGTGTCTGTGGGACTCGTGGATACGTTGCAGGGTGACACACACGTAGCCCTACCCTAGGTGAACACGTGGACACACGCACGTGTGGTGTCGTGTCGTATGTCGTGTCCTAGACCGACTGGCACACGTGCACGAGACTACACTAAACTGTGAGTGTCTGTGCGTGCCTGAAAGGTGTCCGTAGGATATGGACACGTTGTGTCATGCTATTTTGGACACGAATTGACATGTTGGACACGTACACATGTTACACTTCTATTACCAACCAATAGATTTGCATGTTGGTTCGTTTTTAATCATCAATTTCTTATTTCCCTGTTTTTCCTGAAACAGTGTTCTTCACTGATTTTTTTCAGTTTTTTCAAATTGGTTTTGGGTAGTCATTTTAGTTAGTTTAATGCAGTTAAGTACCTGTTTAGACCCCTATTAAGGTTCTCCTATAAGTTATTTACCTATGTGTGAGTTTTGGGTTGAAATTGTGGGGTTTGGATGTCGAATTTGAACATGTGGGAACTGTCAATGGATGGACTGTTGAAGTCTGATACAAGTTCACTCACTGTTTCTTTTCTTCCAGTTTGAATGTGACTTTGTCAGACCTTTTAATCAATTTAATTGTTGCTAGTCACATGTTTAAGTCCCTCTTATAGTCCTCCTATATGAATTCTGCATGTGTGACAATTTTAGGTTGGAATGGTTGTGAATTGAATGTTTGAACTGTTTTCTTCCTTTCTTGAATCTAAGGGAAAAACTGAAACTAGGGTTAGTAATCGATATGTTATTAATAATGTGAATGTTAATATGAGCTGGGTTTGAAGTAAAACTGAGAATAGATAATGTGTGGACTGTTGTGCAAGTCTGGGATTCATGAATTAATTTCCTGTCTTCAAATACCTGAGATACTGAGTTGTTTTGATATATAGAAATCTGAGATTTTGAATATTTAGATTGATATAAAAACCTGAGATTATTTCCTGTTTTCACAGGTTTTTCCCTCTCATCCACACACAAATCTGAGATGTGAACTCACTGTTTCACTCACATTGCTATGTATATAACACATCCTATACACTCACACAACACTGTCACCTGAACCTGCATGTCTCATCACACACACTAATTTACTATGCTCTAACACTCAACCCCTCCCCTTTATCTGTTGTCACCTATACACACATAGCCTCACACACACACACACACACACACGAGCTGTCCACACACACATGCCCACACATCCTATTACACTAACTGTTATGTATCCTGAGAACATGTTAGTATCACACACACACTAAAAACTGGGAACCTATGTGATAATCTAGACACACACACACATGAAAACCTAGTGCACTGTTATCCTATTGACACACACACACATTACACCCCCACTTACATAATGTTGTATCACACATACACACATGCCATTTTTCCCCCTATCACTCTATGCATATATATGTATATATATAATTCTATATGCTTAAATGATAATAATGTGATATACACATATATTGCCTATATTAAATTAGTTGATTTGTATAATGTGTGAAATGTGTGATATAGACTATAGGTTTGGCATATAGCCTATGGTTCCTAATGTGGGAATATGCCTATTGATTGAATGTGTATACATGCTATGTATATATGAGTGTATATACATATATGTTATATATGAAATGTGTGTTATGGCTTGTGTGGCCTTGTAATGGTGTGTGCTTGCTAGAATAGGCTGGCTAGGCTTAGTGAGACTTGTTTGGGTTAGGGTTGACCTAGTTGACCTAGTTTGACTAGTGTAGTTGACTAGAGTTGACCAAAGGTTGACTTTAGCCTAGTTTGACCTAAACTTCATGTAGATGCATTCTAGCAGTCTATTTCCTTATTTTAGACTTGTTGTGACTTGTACTGTTCTATAGGAGACAGACACCACTCCTCGGACAGTGTATTCTCTTCGGACATTCAGGATACCAGGCGAGTACATTCTCTGATCATTTCATATCCTGTTTAAAATTATTTTCCTGCTTTAAATTACTTTACTTGATACTGTCACGTTGGTCACACGGATTGGTACTATATGGATCTTTTCATGAGATGTTATCCCCCTCGGGAGCATCGGATACTGCATGTTTTGTGCGTTTCACGAATCATCACGTATCTCTATGCTTCCTCTGATTCACGAATCGCTTGTGACACATGTACTCTCATGTTCACAGAGCCATCATGAATCACCTTCACGTATCACTCATTTTATGAGCCATGTGAAGTTTTACGAATCTTAACATAACTTGAACCACTACAAGAAAAATCCCCTTTTACAACGTTTCATCTACAACACTTCCTAAAAATATTGTAAAAAATAGGGGTCTTCTACAACCTTTATTGTAAAAACGTTGTAAAATACATATGAAAACAACGTTTTACATTCAAACGTTAAGGCTTCAACAATGGTCATTCACAAAAGTTGTATATTATTATTTTTAACAACGTTTTATTAACATTGTAACATTTATTAATTTTGACAAAGGTTATTTATTGTTGCCAAAGTTTCTAATTTTAACAATGTATTTAAAATATTGTAAAAATGTCATGTTCAACAATGTTTAACAATAGTTGTACATTGTTTACATTGCACAATGTTTGTTTGATGTTGTAAAATTAATTTTATTTTACCATGTTATATAAACGTTGTATATGTAATATCATTTTGCAATGTTTATGAAACATTATAAAAGGTTTTTATTTAACAACTTTTATAAAATGTTGTAAAATACGTGTTTTTTACAATATATAGACAACATTGTAAATATATCTTTAAAATATTTCTAGGATAATATTATTCGAAAAGTTGGTCATATTAGGTCAATACCTCACTTGGTTGCAGTTCATGGTTAAATGGATCTGTCACATGTTGAACCATCCCTTCCCCGGCTTCGAAAGACAGACCTAATATATATACTTCTTACAGCAATCCCTTCCCCCGCTTCTTGCTTGTTATAATATTCTTTCTTGTAAAAATCAGCTATCCTCCACCTCTAGTTTACTATTTAAAAGGCTGCTTTAGCTTAGGGTGTGTCATATATTCAATTAATGAATTATTAAAAATTTCTAACAAATATTAGAACTTTTAAAGCGTAATCATCGAGATAAATAAGTTTTTTTTTATTTACATATTTTTACAACTTACTTTGCTTTTACACCCTTGATTGTTAGTCTTTTTTGTTCAATTAACTTTGATAATTGTTTAATGTTTTTATATTATTCTTGTTGGTCCCAATCTTGATTTTCTCATGTTGGTTCAAGAATTATGTTTTGATATTGGCATATGTATAACTTACTATGCAAATATCCTACTCCCCATAAAGTGTATACAAGGATTGGAGATTTCAGTTCTATCAGTTTGCTCAACTTACTTTTTGGGTTCCCTTTAAGATCTTATAAGTGCATCAACTAAATAGTATTATGAATTTGTTTAGAAATTTGTTTGAAATCAACTCAAAATTTTGAAATGTGGTAATTACCGTAGCCGGAGCGGGTGCCTCAGGCCCAAAATTTTAGAATATTTAAATGTCATATATTATATTATCAAAAGACGAATCAGTTAGTCAGAATGAAGAAAAAAAATTAGTGCAGTCGCTTTCAAAATTAAATCCTCTCCCTTTCTGTTGCTGATCTAACATTATGATGCTACAAATCTTCTTATACCCTTTAGTCACTGCCAATCCCCTTTTTTTTCCTTCCGTCGTTGTCAACATCCTCTCACACTCTCTCTCTGTCTCTCGCTCTCTCGCTGTCCTGTTGGATTTAATTGAACAATAGAAACAAGTTACAATTTTTTAAAAATTATTTTCATAAGAATTATTTGAAACATTATTAGTTATTTATTTGTTTAGAACATCAATTTTCTTGCTTGGAATATCTTCAATTTTATTAGTATTTCATTATAAAATATATTATTTTGGATATTATATTTGTTTATTATTTTCTCTTAAATTTTGTGTTGATAATACTATTTTATTGTTGTCCATAAAAAAATTTGTATGGGCATTAAGCCTTGAGGGCACAACTTTTAGGGGACGTTTGGTATGCGGAACATTATATAGCCGAGAATTCTGTATTCCGAATCAAATTCCAAGGAATTAAATTTCCTAGAAAATTACATTCCCATGTTTGGGTTTGGTGACTATATAAACATTCCCGGGAAAAAATAAAAAAGATAAAAAAAAAAAATCTAAAAAATGAGAAGAATGAAGGAAAAAAACAAAAAACGAAAAAAACGTCAAAAAAGGAAAGGGGAAAAAAGAAAAAAAATGATTAAAAACGAAAAGAACTCGACCAAAATATATAAAAAGAAAAAGACAAAAAGGCCAAAAAAAAAAAGACTAAAACGACAAAAATAAAAAAAATAACCAAAAACCAAAAAACAACAAAAAAAATGATAAAAAAGACCCAAAAATAACGAAAGCGACAAAAATGACAGAAAACAACAAAAACGATAAAAAGACCAAAAAATAACAAAAACAAAAAAAATAGAAAGATGAAAAAAAAACCACAAAAATAACAAAAGACAACAAAAAACGACAAAAAGGACAATTTTTTTACAAAAAAGACAAAAAAACAAAAAAGACAAAAAACAACAAAAAAGGACAAAAATGTCAAAAAATAACAACAAAAACGACAAAAGACAACAAAAAATGACAAAAGACTAGTAACAAACGACAAAAAAAGATAAAATGAGACGAAAAACGAAAAACAAAAAAAGAGAGACAAAAATGACAAAAAACAACAAAATGACAAAATTGACAAAAACGACTTAAAAAGTCAAAAAATAGACAAAATCAACAAAAAAAAATACAAAAAAAGGACCAAAACAACAAAAAACGACAAATAACAAAAAATGACAAAAATGGACAAAAATCGGTAAAAAGAGAAAAAGGATAAAAACGACAAAAGATAACAAAAAAAGATAACAAACGATAAAAAGAGACAAAAATAACAAAAAAGAAACAGAAAACTACTAAAAACGACAAAAAAGCGAAAAACGACATAAACCGGTAAAAACGACGAAATAGTGACAAAAAGAGAAAAAACGACAAAAAATATCAAAAAAACGACTAAATGGACTAAAAATGACAAAAAGCAAAAAATTGATAAAAACTGACAAAAATGACCAAAAAGCAAAAAAAAAGACAAAAACAACAAAAAAGGGCAGAGAAGGGCAAAAAGCGAAAAAAATGATCAAAAAGTAGAAAAAAGTTCAAACAAATTTTTTTTGGCCCGGGCAAAAGAAAAATAGCCACATATTCTTAAAGGATAGGATTCCCATGTTTTATGGCTAAACTATTTACCCGAGTATTTTTAACCCCCGGGAATAAATTTTTCATAGCCCAAGCAAACATGGTAATAGATTCCAGCCCTAAATTTTTCCGGGAATAAAAAAAAATACCGCATACCAAACATGGTATTAGAGTTTGTCTCATGACTCAAAATTTAAAGTTCGACATTGGTAGCTACCTCTTGTAATTTCAACAAATGACAGCTGCCAATCCAGCATCTTTCCCTCGGATACAATTAAAACCTATTGAACATATGAGTACACATACATTATGTTAGTAAAGGCTATCATTGTTCTTCATGCGATATTCTGTATAAACTCCAGTAAGACTGAAAGGTAGGAAAAAGATCATACTGTAATTTTGTCAAATATGATCTCTTTTCGTCTAGCAAAACAATAACTTACCTAAAGTATAAAAAAAAAAGACTCACACTAATCTAGTTTAGGTACATTGCACGTATAAAAATAATCTACGATATTATTTTATAAAATAGATAAAGATTTAATTTGTATTATAATATTCTAAATATAATTTAAATATATTTTAATTATGATTTATTATAAATATTTTTTTGAATCTTTGTTATCTGTTTAATTAGATAATACGATGCAGTTAGTTTAAATATAATTTTAATGTTGAACATATTATTATATTTTCATGTTATTTTTAAATTTTTTTCAACAACTACATAAGAAGAAAACATATACAATAGTTATTTTTAAATTTTTATGTATTAATAAGTGAAATATATCTACTATTTGGAAAAAATATTTTTAACCATTCTAAGCCGTATTTAATATAGAGAACGATCATGTATGTATTAATTCTAATCCGAACCCGAATCTAGAAACCGAATACAACTAGTCTATATTCTGTCTCACGTTTTCTTCTTTTTCTGTTCTCTGTCTCGATTAGAGGTTACTCATACCTTCATTTCTTTATTTTATTTAGGGTTTATAGTGATTCCAAATTTATGATAAATTATTTAGAATTTTTGATCATTAAATAAAAAACGCACTAAATATTTTAGTTGCTTTGAGATAAATATTTGGTACTCCTTTTTCCGTCACTAATAATAAAATATTTTTATACTAAATAAATTTAATAAAATAATAATAATTTAATAAGTATAAATATTTGTTGGACTTGGTCAGCAGAGATAGAAAGTAGGTATAATTTTTTCTGTTGTACGCCATTTTTTCTCTCCAAATATTTTTCCCCATTCTAAAATATTTTCTCCCTTCTAAACTTTTCCTACTCCCAACTAATAAAATGAACGAAAGTCCCCACCCCCTCTAAAATATTTCCCCTCACCCCCTCTAAAATTTCTCCTCTCCCTCCATCGGTTTACTGCCGTTCTCCTCCTCTCCTTCTCGGTGTCAAAGGGCTGCTCTCCTCCTCGGTTATCTAGGTCAGCGATTATCCTTCTTCTTCTACTTCTCTATTTTTTATTCCCTCCTCTCTTCAAATTATTTTCTTCTCTAATATTTTGTTTTTTTTTACAGCTGCTTATCAAGTCCTTCGTCCGGAGAGAAGATCTTACCCGCCGGCACCGGTATCTTTGAAAACCTAACCCCCTTTTTTTATGTATTTTCACTTTTTTTTAATATTTTTTCTGCGGGTTTGCTTCTATGCTCTATCTAATTTTTTTTCTTTTTAAATCTATTATAGAATTATTGTTTTTAGGGTTAATGATTTCTTTGTTATTAGGATTATTGTTATAGAATGATTGTTTTTAGGGTTAATGATTTCTTTGTTATTAGGATTATTGTTATAGAATGATTTTTTTTAGGATTAATCGTTTCTTTGTTATAGAATTATTGTTTTTAGGGTTAATGGTTTCTTTGTTTCATATTTTTATATAAGAGATTATAGTCGACACTGTACATAAAAATCCAAATCATCGTTTTGGTAAAGTGCAAAAGAGAAAACTCTCGAGTTCTTCCCAAACATATTTTACTGATGTGCCATTTCCTGATTTCCATCCTATCTGTTAATTTCAAGATCTCTAATATTGTACATAGATTAAGGATTGGTAGCAAAGCTCAAACTTTCTACCTTCTAGAGAAGCATATGTTCAACTTTAGGAATGTTGAACAATTACCTCAACCCATTATAGAAACAATGGCGATACATCGGAGAATGTCCCCAGAGAATGGATGACAAGAGAGGTAAGTTGTACAAATGCTTATGTGCTTTTTCTTAATAACAAAATTCATAAATGGGTCTACAAGAAACTGTGTGCAAGTACCAATGCAAGAGTCTCTGAAAAGTAAATTGATCTCACACACAAACATGTTAATGTATCCGTGCACTGCACACACAGAGAAAGACATTTCTCTCTAAATATACCTTGAGGCCCCTCCCAGTAAACAAAATATTAGTAGATTATATCAATCTTTACTCCCACAATTACCAATCAAGCTCGTACAATTTTATGGAAATAGTGGCATATAGTTCTATTTGGTATTTTTCCATGGGCCAACATTTGACATATCCTCAAGAGCCAGCATTTACCACAATGTATTAAATGATGATGCATTATAATCACATGATTACATAAGTGATTGGTATTGCATTCCTAAAGGACAAAAAATTATGATAGTATGAATGAAGGCCCAGTGTCACGCCCCAGAACCAGAATACTGGAGAGCGGGGGCAGACACAGCCAGCTACGTATATCGAAATAGAATACATCTCAACTATACGGTCACGGCTGTCTAGATATGAGGGTTTACTACAAGCCAGCAGTCTCTTAAGGTCAAGCCTATTGTCTCAATCTCAAGCAATTAACAGAGTTACAAGATGTTAGAGCATCAAATATATATATATAAGGCGTCCCAAATATTACATATTGGATGATCATGAAGCTAGTCGTACAAAATGATAGGACTAGCAAGAGTTCAGTCATACATGATCAACCCTAGGATTTGTTAATCATGTTTACAGCCCGTAGGCAGACAGTAAGTAAATGTGCATCGAGCTAACAGGTGCTCGTCGGCTAAACGCCTCAAAAGAATAAATTTACATATAAGTGGGTGAAACAAAAAGGGAAAACCCACTCGTAGCCCGGGTTCCGTCTAGTGTTCACCATTGGGCTGGAAGCTGGGTAGATCCTCGGGAGTTGCTCCGAAATCTGGCCACACAAAACCAGCTGGGTCAAACCCCAGAAAGAGCAAGTGCCACAAAGGAGGCCACAAATAAGAACAAAAGCCAGCATATCAGAACATAAAGAATAAAGGAAAGTACAAGTAATAAAAGTACACAGGGCGATAAACGACTAGGGACGTGGAACCATTCCGGGAGCCAGGTTACAATCCTTAAACCAAACAAGGACCGGGATTGTAACCCTTCGCCTGAATAGCTCACTGCCTCTACCCATTTATCGTTAGAGATAAGTAAAACAATCATGATCAAGAGTTCCAGGTACAAGGCTAGACAAGACTTAGATAGGGCTGGACACCATTCATTCACAATCGGCCAAGCAAGTACTACGGCTTACTACTTTAACTAACTAGGGTTATCACAAGCCTAATTACTAATAAGATGCAAGTGAGAAACTCCCAGTCCCAAGCCCTGCAGACCATCCAGTTATCCTTCCGCGGGTTGAGAGTTATAGTTGGGTATATCGTCCGGGAGACAAATGTACCCTTAGGTGACTTAGAGGGTGCAACACATGACAGTGTGCTGGAAATATGCTCTACTCGTCGGCAAGCTACAAGTCCATTAAAGCGCCCAGATAACGAGATTGCCTGTGACTGGGAATTCTCCATGTTCTAGTTTGATCTAATAATTAGCCTAATCCAATTTAGCGCGAGTCCCTGGCCGTGGTACCCAGGAAGTCACGTCCTAGACATGATGCAAGACAAGACAAGTGGATTGTGCAAACAAGCAAGCAGGAACACCCACGGTGTCAAGGCAAGTCAAGTCAAGTTATCAAATCAAGTCAAGTCAAGTCAAGAGTGCGCCGCCACGGGCCACTATCAAGTTATCAAGGTAAATCATGTCAGGGTACTTGTCAGGGGTACGCCACGACGGGCCACTATCAAGTCAGGTTGGTCGTGTCAGGAGTGCACCACTACGGGTCACTGTCATGTTATACTAGTTCCTTGTCATACCATGTTGTGTACAATAGTTATTCCAAACATATTAAGCAAAATCAAGTTCATGCCAAAAGGCGTAAGGATATAAAATGGGCGTAAAATACCTAATAAAATACTAATATAAAAATAGGACTATAGAAGAGCCAAGATCAAGAAATAACAAATTCATCATAGACAAGTAGGTTGTGCAAGGGGGTCAGGGGTAGGTCTGCGCAGGGTGTGTACTGCGCATGGTAGAGCTGCGCAAGAGTTGTCTTGCGCAAGGGTTACCTTGCGCAAGGGTAGACTGCGCAGGGGTTACCTTGCGCAAGGGTGGTTTGCGCAAGGGTGGGTTGCGCAGAAGTGAATTGTGCAGGAGCGGTTTGCGCAGAAGTGAATTGCGCAGGGGTTACTTTGTGCATGGCTGGATTGCGCATGGCTAGCTTGCGCCAGCGCAGTCCAGCGCAGCGCAAAGCGCTGGCCAAGTGACTGCGTAAATGGCCATGCGCTAAAGAGCACAGGCCAGGGGTGCGCAATCGGCCATGCGCTAAAAAGCGCAAGGCAGGGGGCTGTTCTTCCTGGCCGAGAGCAAGTCCAAAAACACCAAGAACTTCAATTCTTCATATTTTTGTCAAATCAAAACCAAATCTAGATTTTCAAAGTTCTAACTTGAGTAAAATTGAATTCTCTTTCACATGGAAGCATCAAAACAAACAAAAATCAAAGTTTAATTGATCAAAACCAAGGATTTCTGAAAATGGTTAAATCTAGATCTAGAAGAATGAAAGCTCCAAATCACAAAATTCCAAGTTCTAATGTTGATCTACATGTCCTAATCTATCAAATGGACAAATAAAATTGGGTGCTTATTTGTTGGCAAGGTGCACTTGCCTATTGGTTGGAGAGTTGTGTGGAAGAAGGAAGAAGAAGAAGTTTGTAAGAAATAAATGAGAGAATAAAGAGAAGAGAGAAAAGTAGGTGGTGTTATAAAGTGGGGGAGTTGTGGTGTGTTGAGGGAGGAGTGTAGGTTAAGGTGTTCCATTCATGATGAACCAAACTAAACCAACTTTCACAAAATAAAACCAAGCCATGGTCCAAAATCCATTTACGAGAAACCAAAATCCGCAAGTCGAGAAAATAAAATACGTGCCAAAAATCAAATACGAGCATAAATACGAAATACAGGAAATGGGGGTGACACCCAGAGAGGCTTAAACGTCTTTGAACTTGAAGAATCGAGATATGCCATCTCTTTTATAATTGGGCCACTTCTCCAAACCATCCCATCCCACCACAAAACAAAAGTAAAAGAAAAGAAAACCACCTACACACTCGCCTACTGTTTCAAGCCTTAATAGTAGGGAAGTAGCACATTTTGACCTTTAGGGGCCAACAATCAAGTGGCCAATTGATTGCTTACTTGTTAGTAGTACTTTCAGATATGTAATTTTCATTTTGAATTATCTACAGATTATTATTAATTTTGACTGTAATAGAATGTGCATGGATATATACAATCTTTGTAAAATCTCTATAAGATCTCAATAGATGAAATTGATTCATAAAATTGGAACTAAGCTGATCTCAAGGAACAATCAAGTTGGTCACATATTTTTGGGGGGTGGGGTGGAGGGTGGTGGGGGGGTGTAGGGTTGGGGAGGGGGGTTGTAGTTATTGATTCGAGCTTTGCTTTGTTGCAAGAATCTTTCCTCATAAGTTTGGGATAAAGGCTTTCATGTTGTTGTTATATTGTAAGAATCTTTGCTTAAAACTGAAGAAAATATTTGTCATATAAATAGGATTGGGAAATAGGAAGAGGCAAATCAGATAATGGAAGTTGCTGGACTCACTATGCACTTGAACAAAATAGATATTCAAATGTAGAGCGAGATGGAAATTAGTATAATGAGTGCAGCGAGTTCCTTGTGATTGATCGAAACTTTCAGTCTAGTATGGACTCTTACTTTCCTCGTTCATCATCTTGATCTGACTTCTCCTCTCTTCTACAGTATTTAGGAGGTTACTTAATTTGCACTTTTGTCATTTACACCTATATTTCCTATTCCCATGTCATATTATATCAGAGCTTTTCCATCTCTACATAAGATACTCTCACCAAAACAAGGGGAGTGATTGTATATGGTAATCTAACTTGGTTCAAATCAATGAGCCAACTTGATTTGTTTGTTGTGATCTTCTGAAGTTTATATATAATTTTACATAGCATGTTGACATAACATTTCTATGGTTTATTGGAGTTGGAGTATATGAATAAAATCAAAGCACATAGTAGAAGAAAAAACTCCTTTCTGAGATCACTTAATTTGTGATATATTTGTGCACTTACTTTAGAATTTTTGGAATTTAATATTTGTCTTGTGTTTCTGTGCATTCCGGCAGGGTTATAAACCAGGAATTATGGTGTCTGGTTCTAAATTCTATCGCTTCTCGGCTACTAACTTAACATTTTAGAAAGCTCTGGTCCTGTAAGATGTGGTGGACATGATATAGACACTAAAAAAATGACATTTTACACCAAAATACATGTACTATGTTGTTTCATATTTTGTCCATACAAATGGGCGGATCCACTTTGTGTTTATCTATGTTTAATTAGTTATGTTTTTTAGAGCATTAAATATGTTTTTCTTATGTTATTCTGTTATCTTTTGTTTTATAAAGTACTAGCTATGTTACATGGACATGGATACAATGCGAAAAGGACACAAAGACATGGACACGATACTTTGCTTTGTTATAGCATATTATGTAGTGACCGGGTTGTGTCCAATGCATTTTCGACTTGACATGACCCACATTTTGCAGTGACAATACTCATCTCCCTAGAGCACTAGTGCATCCTATAGTATTAGAACATACCGAATTAATTTTTATTTTCACTAGAAGTATAGTTTAAAATATCTTTCTTGGGGGAAAATATAATGCAGTTCGTTTCTACATATATAGGTGTTTAATGTGGTCATTTATTCTCACGTAACTTTTTGTGTAATTGATATACTTTGATCTATCGTCCACAAATATTGTTTCAACTGATGTCAGTCAAAAGTGTACATATTTTTAATTTATGGGGACCAACTACATGATTTTTTTTTTGTTCTTTGTACTATCATAAATCAAATTATGTGTCAGTTTCTACTAATATAGGTGTTTAATTTTTGTTGTTTGTACTATGATAAACCAAATTATTTTATTCTGCATGTAAAGTTTACATATTCCTTCGATGTGTAAATGCATGGTTCTTTTTGGCACATTATGTAAGTATGCCAAATTATGTGTCTAGATTGGAAACTTTATTTTTGGAAAATATTGGTCTGTACACTATGTTGGCTGGTATATGGGAATTTTTTTGTTATGCTATAATTTTTTTGTTATGCTATAATTGATGAAATGTAATCAAAAGATGATTGTTTCAAATGAACAATTAGTTGCTCTAACCTTCCTCTGTAACATTGACATGTATTTTTCTCCACTAACTGTGTCAATGAACAATTAGTTGCTCCAACCTTCAGATGCAATTACTGTTCTGAAAAATGTTTATAATCTTCCAACCTCGTTGATGGAGAATCTAATTGAATCTGACTTTGATTTACCAAAGGGATAGAAATTCTAAAATGGCCAATAATATGATTGTTTCAAATGGAACAGTATGCACCCTTTCCAATCTAGACTAATTGACAATATTTCCTCATGAGAAGTTCGAGTATAAAATTCCAACAGGGAGTGATATTGTTTGACTCATTGACTTATTGCATGACAATTCACCTATTTGTGAGAAGTTCTTCTCAGTGTCCTGTAGCTAGGATCTCATGCAAAAAAAAAAAAAAAAAAAAAATCTTATCTTCTTTTTGTTTCTTTTGTATTATCACACATACCATAATGAATTGTAACAACTTTTGGTTGACAATAACATTGTGCTAGATATTTTCCATAATTTTTTTTTAACTAATATTCCTTTTTAACAGGTATGCAATTGTTTGTGATCTTAAAAATAATTATTCCATTGAGTGCCTTCGCATGTAACATTCTCTACCTTCTCTTAGGACTCACTCAATTAATTTTTTCGCTATGCTGATTGACTGGTTGCTTTCAAATGGCTGATATATTATAAACACTGTTGAATTTTTTTCTTATTGATCTTTTATGATTATTTGTCCAGAATCAAAGATGTGGGAAATTCAAAGGCAAGAAATGTTACACTGTAACTTTTATGTGAATCATATATGGGACTAAATAAAAAACAATGATTGTAATGTTTACTACTTTATTTTACTAGCGGTGATTGATCAATCTATGTATATTTGTAGCCTCTTAGTGTTTTGTGCCACTCACTACACGACATAGATACTTATACAATGGGGTTTCCATGTGGTAATGCCCAAGGTCAAACGAACATCTTTCGAGCTATTAAGCATTGTTTACCCTGGCCTGTAAGGAAGCTCATTCATTTTGAACTCTATAGAGAACAATTTTAGACTTTTCTTTGGAACAACATGAACATCATGAAACTAACATTGTTTGACAGTATACATTCATTCTACCCGCTACCAAAAAATTACCAAAACAATGTCAAAGACATGGGGCTTCTTCCAAATTCACATTCCGGAAGGAAGTTGGTATTCGCATGCCAGATGACGTTATATGTCAAGCCATACTGAAAAACCTGGATGCACCTTTGATATGCACAAGGTAATTCTGAAGTATCGTATTTTTCAAGGATCATGTTTATGCACTAGAGAGGGATACTTTTGAGAATAAAAAATAAGGGCTAGATATTGATCCAAACATTCTTATGGTAAGTGTCGTGTCATTTTCTCCTCCAGTTTCTTTTCGTAGTATACATTATATTTGTTTTCATACATGCATGAAATTGTAGGATACTATGCAACCCAAGGGTTTCATGTGTGCATTCACCCCTCAATCATTTATATAGTTTATATCATTAGTATTATTTTATGAATGAAATTGTATAGTTTTTGCTATTGACTATTTTTCCTTAAGGTTACTAGGTTGATACCTGATGCAAAGGGAACAACAACCAATCAATGACTTGAAAGAGTCAAGGGAACACAACAACCAATCATTACACAACTATATGTTTCTATGTTTATTTGATAACAGATCTTCCCATGGTAAGGAAAGCATCTCTCCATCGGTTCCTTGAGAAGAGAAATGATCGATAAGGTTACTCTAGTCGGGTAAATGTCGTTCATTAATCTCATTATATTTCTATTTTTTCATTGCCAGCATCAATGCTGAGGCACTATATCAAGTGAATGACTCTTCAAAGGATTATCCTGCGGACTTAGCCAAGGCAATGGATAACCAACCATGGCTCAGGCTGAAACCGAGTCTTAGCTTGGAACGAAGATGATCAAGTCCTCACGTACATGACACACCCTAAGCTTAGATTGTCGACAACTTGTGTTTTTGGTGCAGTTTTTTGACTTACTAGTCTGGCTTTCCATTCCTTTTTTCCTTAGGAGCATAGAGAACATGAATACTCAGGATAGAACATGAATACTCAGGATAGGCCACTTGTTATAGAACATGAATACTCAGGATAGAACATGAATACTCAGGATAGGCTTCATCAGATGCTTAAGTGGAACAAAATTTGTTACTTTGGAACAACTCTGAAGACGTTTCTGACCCTTTTTATGAGCATAAATATTGACGATTTCGACAACTTAGGCGGTTTCTAGTAGGAAAGCCAAAATAATAAAAACTTAGAAGTAGATTAGTATGTGATTCTCTTACTTATGTATTACTTGTTTATAAATATATTAGTGTGTTTCAGCTCCATGATTTTTTTCTGAGTTTTCCTGCTTTATCTTATAAATGTAGCTCGGAGAATGTCCGCTTGTGACCAGCTTATTTACTTTTTCTACCTTAAAATAGGAAGCATACAAACTTCTCTTTTCATCTGAAACTAAATATCCAAACTTGTATTTTTATTTCAAAAACCTACTTATTTATCTTTGTACTTATATCTCGTAGTCCAGGGTCTCAATACTGGAACTCTTGACTTAACCTCAAATACATGTTGGAATCCAGGTACTAAGAAAATTCATCTTCATTAACTTCTTTAAGAACTTCCATATATACAAGCTTCAAATATAAATACCTGATTAAGATTTTGTGTTGTATATACTCTTTTTTTTTGTGCCCAACAAATGAAGTGACTTACTTCTCTCTTTCCTTACTTTTTCAGAATTAGTGGGATTTTTCCTCAACTATGAGGTCTGGCTACATGCTTCTCACTTCCTCAAAAGAGCCTTGTCTTGCTCACTCTAGCAACAGATAAACTTCCTCAAGAGAGCCTGTCAGATAAATAAATTTGAAATATTGGATGGTTTGTGGTAAATGATTCAAATAATGGTTATTAAAATGTATATTACTTCTTGTAGAAATTATGTGCTTTACTAACTTGTTACTCAAATATTAAATGATGAAATGATATGATTCAATACTGGTTTAGCTCTTCAAATGTTATATGGAATGGTTGAAATGTTATTAAACATTATACGTTGCTTATGGTTTAACTAATAGTTGAATGCAAGTTTGTGGTTCAAAATTTTATTTTTAAAATATTTGTATTTGTATTTGTATTTGATTTTGAATTTGAATTTGAACTTGAATTTGTATTTGTATTTGTATTTATATTTGTATTTTTATTATAATTGAAATCAATATTTTTAACTATAAATTTTATTTTTTTAAATGGAAACATAAACAACAACGTTTCAAAACTGTTGTAAGCAAACATTATAACAACTTTTCTAAACATCGTAAAATTTATTCACAATACTTTTAAATCATTTTTGATGTTATAATTAAAACATATAAATACATATTACATTGTTTGGCAAACATGATTAAATTAAAGATACAATATTTGTTAAAAGTTGTATAAACTTTTTTTACAATGTTTTTCCACTGTTGTAGAATATCTATGTACAATATTTACTGAATGTGGTAGATATAGTTCTTACCACAGTTGGAGAACGTTGTTAAAATTATATTTACAACACTTGTAATATGTTTTAAAAAAATACTTTTACAATACTGGCTAAATGTCGTGGAAACTTTTTTGTTAGATTTTATAAATTTTAACAATGTTTATAAATTATTGTGGTAAGAATATCTACAATATTTTTACAACGTTCAAACAAACATTGTGGAAGATGCCCCCCTTTTACAATCCTGGATATAACAACCTTCTATTAAACGTTGTAAAAGATCTTTTACGATGTTTTTGTAACGTTGTAAAAGTGGTTTTTTCTTGTAGTGAACAGATCTTTGTGTATCGATTGGAGATGGGGGAGTAGAAATAGACATGTGAATATTATCCCAGTAGCTGTAGTCATGAATCACTCTCTTAGCTGTAGTCATAAATCTCCTATGCTATTCACATGTTTATATTTTACTCTGACTCACTAGTCACTATTAGCTCTCTATGTATAGTAGATATTTCTATTACAGTTCTCTCTCTGTTTACATACTGTTTTTCTTCAGTTCATGTATCTTACTTTAGTGCATTATTATATTTTCTAACCTGCTATGATCTGTTGAGATGTACTGTACTCGCTCCTGTCCTGACTGGACCTGTTGAAAATATTACAGAGGATGAGGAGGAGGCCCTATGTACCACCTATTACGGAGCAGGCTTAGACGACACCTGCGACCTGGTTCCTCTGGAGGATCCAGCTGCAGTATAGGATGCTACTCCCAGAGTCTAGGCTAGATAGCTAGGCTTTAGTTTTCTTTCAGCTTTGTTATTTGATTTTCAGTTGTTCTTCTGAGATGTTGTTATATTTAGAGACTTGTATTGAGCTGGATGTTCTTGAGTTGTTATCTTAGACACTTAGATTTTCTCCCTCTTATTTGTATTATATTGGGCTTTTGATCTTTCTATCTACCTTTACTATTCTGTATCTGCCTTAGATGTGATTGAGACTGTTCTGTTATGTCACCTCCATTAGGAGTGTATATACTGTACAGGTACCTTTATATTGTTAGATGATTGACCTAGGACAGCGTTCTACCACCGACACTGCGGCGTAGGCTGGGCGTTGTTACGTTCTCATACCCTCACAGTGGGTGTGGGTCGTGACACTTTCTTCAACGGCACAGAAGATCCCGCGGTGGCGATCGACTGGCTGGAGGAGCTGGAAGATAAGTTTGAGCTTCTGGGTGTCGAGGACTCGAAGAAAGTCGCGTGTGCTCAACTTCTACTTCGAATGAACGCGTACGATTGGTGGGCTGTGCAGAAGCGGGCTATTCGACGTGAAGACGAGACGGCGACAATCTCCTGGACTATATTCAAAAGTGCATTCGAGACAGAATATCTTTCAGCAGCCGTGCGACAGGAGAAGGAAAATGAATTCATGCAACTGAGGCAAGGGAGTATGACTGTAAGACAGTACGCGGCCGAATTCAACAAACTGGCCAAGTTTGCTGGAGACTATCTGCCTACCACCGCAAGTCGAGCTCGACGATTCGAAGTGGGCCTGCGTTCAACTATCCGTGCGCATGTTTCGGTGGCCGAATACAAAACCATGGGCGAGGCACTCAACCATGCCATCCATCTGGAATCCGAGTATCCTCCTATTACTACCGGCGCTGTTCACTTTATTAACAAATGCCATAGTAATGCGGGAGGCAACAACGCACACAAGCGTCAAATCGCGGCAACGAAGGCGGCAACCAGGCGAAGGATCGAGTAGTTTGCACTTTCTGCCACAAGGAGGGACACTTGATCAGCGAGTGTCGATTGAAGAATGGTACGTGCCTCGGGTGCAGCCGAGCCGACAATATCGTACGCGACTGCCCGAAGAAGTCAAACCAGCGTCCACGACAACACCATCAGAACCGAGGCCAAGTACCTCGGGCTCCACCGACCGCACAACAGAATGCCAAGACCGTCGCCCTAATGCTCAAGGCCGCGTCTACGCCATGACCCGAGACGAAGTGTTCGCATCTGACATAGTCGTGACAGGTATACTGCAATTCAATAATAAACCTGCTCGTGTATTGTTTGATTCAGGTGCTACGCATAGTTTCATATCGGCGGACTTTGTCGTCGAGCACAAATTTCCCCTGACACCGCTGGGTCTCGAGCTTACTGTTAACATCCCGTCGGGCATGCCACTAGCTACGAATTTAGTCTGCGAAGACGGAATCATCTGTATAGGTGGTGAAAAGGTCAGTCTCGATGCGATAGTTCTAAATATTAAGGACTACGATATCATTCTGGGGATGGATTGGCTCGGTCCGTGCAAC
Source organism: Iris pallida (assembly GCA_029216955.1). NCBI lineage: Eukaryota > Viridiplantae > Streptophyta > Magnoliopsida > Asparagales > Iridaceae > Iris > Iris pallida. Next base: position 21,878,359 of record JANAVB010015000.1, on the reverse strand, counting down.
GCAACCATAGACTGCGCTAAAAAGAAGGTCACATTCCGCATACGTAGAGTGCCTAAATTCTGCTACTCGTGTGGTGAGGCGTCGTCGACCTGCATGGTGATCTCCGCGATATCTGCTCGACGGATGCTGCATTTCGGGTGCGAAGGCTATCTAGCTTCCGTTCGAGATATACGACAGGATAGTGCAAACGCGGGTCAGACCGACGTTGTGGCAGAATTCTCCGATGTGTTCCCGGACGAGCTGTCCGGCATGTCGCCCGATCGAGAGATTGAGTTCACTATCGATACCTTCCCCGACACTCGACCGATCTCGAAAGCCCCGTACAGGATGGCCCCTGCAGAGCTAAAAGAACTCAAGGTACATTTACAAGAGTTACTCGACAAGGGATTCATTCGACCCAGCGTCTCGCCCTGGGGAGCGCCCGTGATGTTTGTCAAGAAGAAGGACGGCTCTATGCGTCTTTGTATCGACTACCGCGAGCTGAATAAAACCACCGTCCGGAACAAGTACCCCCTGCCCCGCATAGACGATCTGTTTGACCAGCTTCAAGGAGCTACGGTGTTCTCTAAAATTGATCTGCGTTCGGGTTACCATCAACTCAAGATCAAGCCGGACGATGTGTCGAAGTCTGCCTTCCGCACTCGATACGGCCATTACGAGTTCCTGGTAATGCCGTTCGGCCTAACGAACGCCCCTGCTGCTTTCATGGATTTAATGAATCGGGTGTTCTGACCCTTCCTCGACAAGTTCGTAGTAGTCTTCATCGACGATATACTCGTCTACTCGAAGAATAGGCAGCAACACACTGAGCATCTGCGGACCGTACTTCAGACCCTTCGAGAAAATCAACTATATGCGAAGCGAAGCAAATGTGAATTCTGGCTTAGCAGCGTCGCATTCCTCGGACACATCATTTCTGCTGAAGGCATTGCGGTCGACCCAAAGAAAGTTGAAGCTGTTGTCGATTGGAAACGGCCAGCGTCCGTCGGTGAGATTTGAAGTTTCCTTGGCTTAGCAGGATACTATCGACGCTTCTTGAAAGACTTCGCAAAGATCGCATCACCTCTGACTCGCCTCACCCAGAAAGGAGTCGCATTCGAATGGTCAGACGATTGTGAAGCTTCATTCCAAGAATTAAAGCAACGGCTCGTCTCGGCCCCGATACTCGTACTTCCAGAAGGGACTGAGGGTTTCCAGATATTCAACGACGCGTCCGGTCAGGGCTTGGGGGTGTGCTGATGCAGCGGAACAAGGTGATATCTTTTGCTTCCCGACAGCTAAAGCCGCACGAGAAAAATTATCCCACGCACGACCTGGAGTTAGCGGCAATTGTGTTTGCCTTGAAATTATGGCGTCACTATCTCTATGGCGTGGCATGCACGATCTATACCGATCACAAGAGCCTCAAGTATCTATTCACACAGAGGGAACTGAACTTGCGGTAGAGGCGCTGGCTTGAACTGATCAAGGACTACGACTTGACTATCGACTATACGTCGGGAAAGGGAAATGTTGTGGCGGACGCTTTGAGTCGAAAGTATATTACCTCGTTATCCATCGACTCCAGACTGCTGTGTGACCTAGAAGAGAGGCATCGAGCTCCAAGTCAGATTTCGGAATGTGCAGTTGGCAAAGTTGCAGTTAGAGCCGAGCTTGCTTGATAAGATCAAGACCGCTCAGACGGACGATCCATACCTGAAGAAAGTGCGAGAGCTAATCTCGACGGGTAGGACGACCGACTTTGTGGAAGACGAAACCGGCGTGCTTCGATTGAAGGGTAGGCTATGTGTTCCGGACGATTCAGAACTCAGAAAGGAGATCCTGTCGGAGGCGCACTATGCAAAATATACCTTGCATCCCGGTAGCACGAAGATGTACAAGGACCTCCGCACAAGTTTCTGGTGGCATAGGATGAAAAGAGATGTGGCACTCTTCGTGTCACAATGCATGGCCTGTCAGAAGGTGAAAGCTGAGCACCAAAGACCGGGCGGGGAGATGCAGAATCTGGCGATTCCAGAATGAAAGTGGCAGCACGTGTGCATGGATTTTATTGTTGGTCTGCCGAAGGCGCCGCGGGAAAATTATGCCATCTGGGTCATCGTCGATCGATTAACCAAGTCAGCGTATTTTATTGCCATCAAAGTTACTTGGAGCGTTGATCGCCTGGCGCAGATATATCTTGATGAGATAGTACGACTGTATGGAGTTCCAGTATCCATCGTCTCTGATCGGGATTCATGGTTTATGTCGCGATTCTGGAGTAGCCTTCAGTCGGCGCTGGGTACCAAGTTGCAGTTCAGCTCAGCTTACCATCCTCAGACCGACGGCCAAATGGAGCGCGTCAATCAGATTCTCGAAGACATGCTACGACTCTGCGTAATTGACTTCAAATCAAGCTGGGACAATCATCTACCTCTGGCCGAATTTGCGTACAACAATAGCTATCAATCCAATATTCAAATGGCGTCGTATGAAGCCTTGTAAGGGCGCAAGTGCCGATCACCCATTTACTGGGACGAAGTCGGAGAGCAGCAGATTCTTGGCCCGGAACTGGTGGAACAGACCATGCAGAAAATTCGGCTCATTCGGGAAAGACTAAAGACTGCGCAGAGTCGTCAAAAAAGCTATGCGGACATTCATCGTCGCCCTCTCGAGTATCTAGTAGGCGATCACGTATTTCTCAAAGTGTCGCCCATGCGGGGAGTTACTCGGTTCAGCGCGAAGGGAAAATTGAGTCCGAGATTCGTTGGGCCGTTCGAAATACTTGAACGGGTTGTGCCAGTGGCTTACAAATTGCCCTACCGCTGGCGCTTGAAGGTGTACACAATGTCTTCCATGTCTCTCAACTGCGGAAGTACGTACACGATCCGAGCCACGTGGTAGACTTTGGCCAGCTGGAGCTAAAGTCCGACTTATCCTACGTTGAAGAGCCAGTTCAAATCATTGAACGCAAGGATAAGCTGCTGCGCAATCGAGCGATCCCTCTTGTCCGCGTCCTCTGGAAGAACCACTCGGTCGAAGAGTCGACGTGGGAGCTTGAATCGGAGATGAAGGAAAAATTTCTTTAATTGTTCTCTTAGAGGTAGGTTCCATCTTTAAGTTTCAAGGACGAAACTTTTATTTAGTTGGTTATGGTGTAGTGCCCCGTCCCTACATCGTGCCCCGTCTTCGTCCACGGGGTGCGCGAGAAAGGAACACTGTCGCTATCGATTCAGTCGGGACCGATAGGTCGGAATCGGCCGAGTCGATCGAACGGGAACGGTTGAATTAAGATCCATTCCACGTTATGGAATGGCTTCTTCGAAACCAAGTCCCATATTCAGCGGGTTGTGCCTCGAGGATTGGCTCTGCGGCTGAGTCGGGAGAGACCTCCCGTTGCTCTGGTTTTCATGCCGCACTTGATTTGGCTTTGGCTTTGGTTTTCGTGAATGCATTTTTCGTGAATGTTTTCGATGGGTTTTCGTGACACGTTTTCGAGCTTCGCATTCATATCGAATATCCTTGAATTATACAGTGTTCTAATCAGTTGCTTATGCGATTGCAGGTGATCGCGTAGGCGACGTCAGCGCAGCCAATCGGTCGCTCGCTTGAAGCAAGCCTAAGGCGAGTGGCTGACCTCCTTTGCCTCGTCCCTCTACTTCAAAGCTTAATATGTTAAGTAAAATGAATGCTTGTCATAATAGTGTAGAATAAAAGAAATCGTTGCACGATTCCTTACAAAACACTTGTCATCGAACTGTCGGTTTCGGAAAAAGCAAAATGCTTCCTTATACAATCATACTTGGTCTATGCAAAACAATGAATGAATCGATTAATGTTTATCGTAACGATACAGCTAAATGACCAAATCAACTAAGTTCAAAGGAAAACGGTCATTGGACAACTTGTCGACAAGGTGTAGTTTCCTCGAACGGTTACCTAGACCAAGGGACCGATTCGGCCCGGGAGGAACGAGTGTATAGCAAGTGCCAGCCCTTCATCGGTACGAGTTATGCAGGAACTTTCGCACAGGGCTCGCTACCCGACGCAAAAGGGTCACCGTCTAACTCAGCTATAAGTCCGCGATTGCTTGAAATTGCCAGTGGCCTTCACACCCTTCTCACTGCTTAACAAATGCACGTGGCACGGGATGAATATGATAGTTGCTCAATATTATACAATTTCATATGCTTGTCTCAAAAATGTTAACATGCAAATCGAACAGGATGGTTAGAAAGATCATTGAAATAGCTAGCTAACATGTTTATGAAATTTCTTGAATCAATTGCAGAGCTTGGATTTAATTAGCCATTCGCCAGTACATGTGTTTCGTGCTGATCCTCGCTCTTTGCAGGTCCCGCGAACCAGGATGGATGCGCCAACTAGCTCGGCGACGTTCGTAACTTTTGAAGCTTCGGCCATGCGTCGAAGAATTACTCTGCGACTCCACTTTTGAAGGCTCTCGACAGTCCAAGAAAAATGACTCAGCGTCCCTCCCATCCAGGTCAATAGAGTACTTGTGTATATTGAGGGATGTGTGCAATGTATGGAACGGCTATCTCATCGGTACTCTTTTGTAATCGAGTCATGTTGTAGCCCGTACGGCAAAGAGTCTTGTATTGGAGTCTGTAAAAGATGTTCATTATCAATAAAGATCAAGTTTCCTTTACTTACTGCGTGTATCAATTTATCTGCGTACTCTCTTAGATCTCGTGTCTCGAATTACCTTATGACTTGGCCTTGTGCGATCGCAAATTAGGTTCGCACGGCATCACGCCCGGGGGACGACTATCGATTCGACGGAATCGGGGTGTGACACTTTCTGTATATGCACTTGAGAATGAGCTTAATTTATTTTTTCATGGTATTTTGGTCGATCGTCCATACGCAAGACTTGAGAATGAGTCTATTAGAACGCTAGCCAAGGGACCAATTTATGCTACAAAAATATGGCCAAGCTAATGTGTTAATGGGTTTAGGTTCAAGTCAACAACTTGTCCGATCAGAGACAACTTTGTGGATCTCGATTCCACCAAAAATAGTTGTTTGTGTATCAGATCTTTGAACTACAAAGATGTTGATGCGGGCAATGATTTCTATGGCGTCCTACGGGAGATTGTGGAGCTGACATATAGTTATGGAATAGAGCCTGCTAAGATTGTGTTATTCAGATGTGATTGGTTCGATCCGATTGAAGGTCAAGGTTGGAAAGTAGACAAGCACGGTCTTGTGGATATAAACTATCGGCGTCGATATCAAGCCTATGAACCATTTGTTCTATCAAGTCAGGCTCAGCTCGTGTACTTCACAAGTTATCCTAAATGGAGAACAACAAGGTCGGACTGGTGGGCAGTATGCAAGACCAAATCTAGAAATACCTTTGAGGTTGACGATATAGCTTATCAAGAGGATGAACTACCTCTTGTAACAAATATTATAGAAGTGGACACGACGAAAGTTCCTCATTACATATCTAATTGTGTAAAAGAAGTAGAATTATCTAAAGAGGAAGATGCCGATGAAAGTGAAGATGTAGAGGAGGAAGAAGAAGAAGAAGAAGAAGAAGAAGAAGAAGAAGAAGAAGAAGATGATGATAATGATGATGAGCTGAACGAACTAGATGAATTTTCAGAAGAGGATTAAATCTGTACGTTTATTTTATCAGCATATTTGACACTTTAGTGACACTTTTATCATATAAATCTGTGACACTTTAGTGACACTTTTATCTGTGACTATGAGATTTTTCAAAAATCTGTGATGTCTATCATATAAATATGTATATTTATTTTATTATCATATGTTATTATCAGGTATGACTAGACCAGGAGGAGGACGACGCAGAGGATATTATATTAGGCAGTCCCGTCTGCCTCGGGCTGGGGATGCAGATTTCGTACCCTCATCCTTATCTCCGAGTATGCAAGTATACCGTTCTGTTCCTGGTCTATTACCGGGACAGGGCAGTTCCAGCAGGTTGGCGACTCCTTCCTCGTCGTCCAGCATTCCTGATCCAGCGTCCAGCATTCCTCCCGCGTCCAGCATTTCTTCTGCCGACGGCTCCATTGGGAGAGCCGACGTCGAGCATTTGGAGGACGGCGATCAGACTGATCTTGTCCAGGCAGGAGGTGAGAGCGACCCTCCATGCGCTCCTCCGGACGAGACACGTATGGAGATTTGGACGGACGGGCCTACGAAGTAAGTTAATTGGTTAATATATATTTCTCAAATGATTATATGTACATATATATTCATGAAATTTATTATTGTATAGATATCGGCCTCCTGCAGTACAGAGACAGCTGGGGTTATTTCTGAGGCAGAACTATGGTGAGCCTTGGATTAACTACTCAGATGCTCCCGCAGATAGGAAGGCCTTTTGTTTGGCCCACTTCAAGGTAAAAAATTTATTTATTTTAAATTTTAATAATCATTTGTATATATTATATAACTTTTCTATTTTACTTCTTGTAGAGGACCTATTTCTATCCACCATACCGGGCGGCGAAGATCGAGGCCCAATTTTCTGCCGTCGCAGGCAAGCTCATCCATGATGCGATCCACGACCAGAAGTCTCGTGATCGCTCCGGAAAGCCGATCCATAGTTGGATCACGCCAGAGCAGTGGACTACGATGAAGGCAAGATTCGTCGAGGTCAGGTACCAGGAGCGGTCTGACAAGGCCAAGGTGGCGCGGTCGAGCGCCAGTAAGTGGTGTGGTAGCTCCATTCCGATGACGGAGCATTTTTGTCGCCTGGTACATTTCCTATGACGGACATTATTTTATATATAATTGAATAGAATGTTTAATACTAATAATAGATAATATATTTTAACAGATAAAAAGGATGAGGACCCCAACATGGTAACCGTATTCCTGGTCATCCATCGGAGGGCTGGGGACTTCATTGACGAGAGGGCGACGCAGGAATATGTACGTTCTATTCTTTATATTAATTTACTATAATTTAGAAAACATAAAAATAGATATCAATGTAGACTTTAGCAAACACTTAGACGTTATCAAACATTGTTCTAGGCCGAGTTTCTTCGGCTACAAGAGGAGGCGGCTGCTGCTGCTAGTACGCCAACAGAGGGAGGGGCTGGTACTTTCTTCCAGTCGCCTACAGCTCTATCGCAGGACGACCTCTGGATGACCGTCGTTGGTGGTCTTCAGAAGGGTACGTTGTCACGACCCGATCCCAAATTGTTGCGTCGAATCGGAAATACGGGATGCCACGGACAGCAGGTCGGGGCACGTACTCGGGTCTTGGGACCGAGCGGCAAAGGGCGGTCGAGAGGGGCGCGGGGACAGGGGCTCTGGCCGACCGGATCGGGGACCACGGGAGGTCGGCGAGAGAGCGCTGACCTGGGCGGTCGAGAACGGCGGCGGGGTCGCCGGCGTCGGGACTGGCGCCTGAGGGACGCGGCTGGGTGCGGCCTGGAAGCGGCGACGGGGAATCGGGGTTCGCCGGAAAGGAAAACAGCGTCGGGTCGGCCGAGAGGGGCCTGGCCGGAGTGCTGCGAAGGGGATCGGGCGGTCGGAAAAGATCGCCGGAGGGCGCGGATCAGACGAGGTTCGTCGAATTTGGGGGTTGGGGTTCGGGAAATAAGGGTTTGGGAAGGATAGATGAGGATGGAGGATGAGATGGGTGTTTATATAGGAGAATGATCGGGGGTTTCGGAAGAGGAGCAGTCGCCAAACGTTTGGGAGTCGAAGGGGGTCGGCCGTGCGTTGGCGGGGGAAAAAATGAAGGGTTTTCCTTCTGTTGGTTCTGAAGAAATGAGAGAGAGAAAGAGAGTTAAAATAATGAAAGTTGTTATAAATATATTAATGAATGTTTTTTTATAGGAAATGATATGAATATCTTTTCTTAATAGGATAATAAAATACTAATGGACTTTAATGATTAATTTCGGAAAAACGAATTTGGGTTCGAGACGGGTTCAAGTCAGGCTCGGGATAGGTCAGGACCAACATTCGAAATTCCAGGATTAAATATTTTTCAAAAATATGATTTTTTTCATAAAAATGATAGTAATTAATTAGCAACAATTATAAAATAAAATTTTACGTGTTTGACCAAACACTAAAATTTTCAGAAATATTAATTATAATAAATAAAAATAACACTGAATTAATTGATTAAAATTTACGGGTTTCACAACCTTCCCTCCTCAGAAAATTTCGTCCTCGAAATTAAAGGATAGGGTAGTATAAACTCAAATCAAACAGGTACGGGTACTTCGCCTGTAACTCAGGTCCAACAATAAGAATTGCCAAGGCAGTCGTGGATGAGACATTTAGGGACAAGTTTTAACTATGTCACCATCCACGTAGAACAAAATATATATAAGCGAACCAAAGTACACGTGGTTGATCAGACCATCATGCACCGGTTCTGATTAGACAATATATTAGTGGGTGCACCCAATAAAATGCTGTCATGATCAAGCTCGGTAAAGAAATAAGCTCAAAAATTTAGGCTAACTTAGCAGCATCAGTCAAAAATATTAGAACGAAAGATAATGCTTGCAAGAAATAGAAGTTTATGAGGCAGCACAGAGTTCCTGGTTTTCTTCTCACCTCTGTCTAAAATCGCCACTGGCATCTCTGGCACTATGAGACTGGATCCAATCTCTAGCTCTGAATGGTCCAAGATGTGGCTCGGATCCGGGATGTAGCGTCTGAGCTGTGAAACATGGAAGTCGTTGTGCACATCCTCAAGATTAGCTGGTAGATCTAATCGGTACGCTACTTCTCCAATTTGGCTCAAACTTCGAATGGGTCGATGAACCTAGGGCTCAGCTTTCCTGCTCTGCCAAATCTGATAGTTCCTCTGGTAGGGGATATCTTTATGAACACACTGTCTCCTTCTTCGAACTCCAATGGTCGACGACTGCTATCAGCCCAATGTTTTTGTCTATCCTGAGCAATCTTGAGCTTGTCCCTAATCACCTTTACCTTCTCTGATGCATCTGTGTAACGCCCCAGAACCAGAATACTGGAGAGCGGGGGCGTACATAGCCAGCTACGTATATTGAAGTGCAACCCACCTCGCTATACGGTCACGGCTGTCTAGATACATGAGGGTTTAACTACAAGCCAACAGTCTCCTATGGTCATGAACAAGCCTATTGTCTCAATCTCAAGCAAGCAATAATAGTTACAAGATGTCAGAGCACCAAATATATAATAGCAAGGCATCCCATACATTATATATTGGATGATCATGAAGCTAGTCGTACAAAATGTCAAGACTAGCAAGAGTTAAGTCATACATGATCAACCCTAGGATCTGTCAATCATGTTACAGCCCGTAAGTAGACAATAAGTAAAGGTGCAATCGAGCTAACACGTGCTCGTCGGCTAAAAGCCTCAAAAAAATAATTTTACAATAAAGTGGGAGGACAAAAAGAAACCCACTCGTTGCCAGGGTTACGCCTGGTGGTCACCATCTGGCTGAAAGTTAGGTAGATCCTCTGGGACTGCTCCGATATCTGGCCATACAAAACCAGCTGGGTCAGACCCCAGAAAGAGCAAGTACCACAAAGGAGGCTTCACTTGGAAACTAAAACCAACATATCACAATAGAATAATAAAGATAGCAAAATAAAGAATTGATAATAATAGAGATAATCGCGGTAAACTGAGTACGAGGAAACTATTCAAGTAGCCAGGTCACAACCCTTAAACCAAACAAGGACCGAAGTTGTAACCCTTCACCTGAATAGAGACCCGTCTCAAATACTATTGGTAAGGTAACAAGTCAATAAACGAAGAGAGGACTCAGAACTGCTCCGGGAGCCAGGTTACAACCCTTAAACCAAACAAGGACCGGAGTTGTAACCCTTCGCCTGAACAGAACTGGACCCCTGAACTTTATTGTTAAGGCCAGTATAAATAATTTATCATGTCGTTACAGTAAGTGAAACATGACGAGCGTGGCATGGGGTTGCAATAAGACAATAACGAAGAGAGGACACAGAACTGCTCCGGGAGCCAGGTTACAACCCTTAAACCAAACAAGGACCGGGGTTGTAACCCTTCGCCTGAACAGAACTGGACCCCCGATCGTTATTGTTAAGGCAAGCCTCAATAATCTTATCGTGTCACAATCTTGTACAGGATCGGGACAAGACTAGGCTGGGATAAACTCCATCCAATCAATCACGGCCAATCAAGAGTACGGCTTGATACTTTTAACTAACTAGGGTTATCAAAGGCCTAGTTACTAGCAAGATGCAATGAGATTATCCCAATAGCCACAAGCCCTGCAGACCATCCAGTTATCCAGGTCGAATGTCCGTTTATGGAGAATACAACACGCGACTGTGTGCTGGAAATGTGCCCTACTCGTCGGTAGGCTACAAGTCCACTTAATGCGCCCAGGTAACGGGATTGCCTGTAGCTGGGAATCTCTTCATGTCTACTGAATTTTTCTAGTTTATTAGCCTTAGTCAATTACTGTAGGTATCCCTGACCGTGGTACTCAGGGATCCCTGCCTTAGACATGATGCAAACATTATCGATTCATTTAGTACAAACACATTCACCTATGGTGTCCAGGCCATTCAATTCTGCCATGACATGCTAGCCGTCGCAACAGCATTCGAGATATATATCATATCAAATACACTGTCAAGAGTGCGCCATGACGGGTCACTATCATGTTACGTCATTATTTAAAATTAATATTTAACCTGTTATAAGCGTGTATGCAATAACTAAATATAAACAGGGTGCAAGAGTTGTGGGAAAATCATGCGGCTCAGGGAGACGGGACATAACTTTCACATACGAACTTATAACGAGGTGCTCCAAAGATATTCGAAAAGGCAAGACAAAGATCTAAAACTTTCATGTTTTAAGTTTTTTCGAAATTATGGCTAGAAAATAGCTTAATTTGGCAAAAACAGTCATTCTGTGCACTTTTTATGCCAAAAATTCAATTCTGCGTAAAGTATATAAGAGGGGAGGGTTCCAGCGTAAAATTTTACATTCTGGGTACCATTCAGCGCAAAATATGCAATTTTAGGGTTCCTTGCGTAAAATATTACATTCTGGATGATATCCAGCGTAAAATACGCAATTTCAGGGTTCCCTGCGTAAAATATTACATTTTGGATACAATCCAGCGTAAAATACGCAATTTCAGGGTTTTCTGCGTAAAATTTCACATTCTGGATACAATCCAGCGTAAAATACGCAATTTCAGGGTTCCCTGCGTAAAATTTCACATTCTGGATACAATCCAGCGTAAAATTTCATTTTACGCAAGCCTTCCTTCGTAAATTTCGATTTTACGCTAGCCTTCCTGCGTAAAATCTTATTTTACGCCAGCACCACATTCTTCAGCCGACATGAAAATTCAGAAAACTTGTTTTGGCCATAAAAACTTCATTTTAACTCGAAATGAGGTGAATCAAAAACCAAATTTGCACAAAAATTTATGCTCTTGCTCATGGAACTATTAGTTTTCAAAAATAACAAGTTTTAGTAGATCAAAACCAAGAAAACTCCATAAACTCAAAGTTAAAATGTAGATCTAGAAGAATCTATCCATCAAAATTAAAAACTCCAAGTTCTAAAGAAACTTTTAATCATATAAAGAAGAGAATGGAACAATAAAAATTAAGATCCCTCAAGAAGCAAGATTGCACTTGTCTAAACCTCTTGGTAGGTGGAGAGCAACGGTGAGGAAGAAGAAGAATGAATGATGAGAGAGAAAGAGGGTGGGGTTAATAAATGAGGATGGTGGTGGTAGGTAGGGGTTCACCTTGGTTCATGATGAAACAAGTAAACCAAGCCAAGCCGAACCAACACAATCCTTCTCCTATCCGAATAAAACCAAGCTCCACTTAATCAAAATAAATCAATGAACAATAAATGACAATTAAACCACAATGCTAAATATGAAAATAAACCACAACTAACTAATCAAAGAAAATGAGAAATACAGATCAGAAATACGAACACGTATAAAATACATATCACAAATTTTGGGGCACTACAATCTGTCACCATCTCAGGTCCAAGTAATACTCTTTCTCCTACGTCGTCCCAAGCAAACGGGGTGCGACAACGACATCCATATAATGCCTCGAACAGTGGCATACCGATGCTGGCTTGGTAGCTGTTGTTGTAGGAGAACTCTACCAAGTGTAAGTGGTCTTTCCAAGACCCTCCAAATTCCAAGACGCAAGATCTCAGCATGTCTTATAACGTCTGGATGGTCCTCTCCGATTGTCCGTCAGTTTGGGGATGATAGGCGGTGGTGAACTTCAGTTGTGTTCCCAAATTGTCATGCAAACTCTTCCAAAAATGAGAGGTAAATCTAGTATCTCTGTCAAATACGATACTTACCGGAACTCCATAAATCCGGTAGATATGCTGCATGTACAATGCTGCCAACTTCTCGGTGGATAGACCAACCTTGAAGGGGATAAAGTGAGCTGACTTCGTCAGTCGGTCCATAATAACCCAAATGGCATCCTTCCCTTCTTGGGATCGAGGCAGTCCTGACACAAAATCCATCGTTATGTGTTCCCATTTCTACTCCGGGATGTCCAGCGGCTGCAACAATCCTGCTTGTCTCTGTTTGCTGGCTTTCACTTATTGATAAATCAAACATCTAGCCACAAATCTGGATACGTCCTTCTTCATTACATACCACCATACAATGGTACGCATATTCCGATACATCTTGTTAGCTCCAGGATGTATGGAATACTGCGACTGGTGTGCTTCTTGCATCAACTCATTCCTCAAATTGCCAGATGGTACACACAGCCTCGTACCATTCTTCAATGCTCCGTCACTGGCGATAGAGAATCCTTCAAGTGTTCTTGCCAATACTTGATCTCTGAGTTTGTAAAGCATCTCGTCTTGAAACTGTGTCTCCTTGACTTTGTCCACCAGACTCGAGCTTACTTGCAACTGCATCATGGTTGATTCAGCTCCAGGTAAAATAGCTTCTCATCCCAGTTTCTTTATTTCTTCTTCGGACAGCACTATCTCCAGTCCAAGCTTCTCTATATCTTCCAGCAAATGCCACTCCTTGGTCAAGAGCATCGCCATCGGGTACCGACTAAGTGCATCTGCAACCACATTAGTCTTACCTGGATGGTACTGCAAGTCGATGTCGAAATCTTTCATCAGCTCCAGCCATCGCCTCTGTCGCATGTTCAGCTCCTTCTGAGTGAAAACATATTTCAGACTTTTGTGGTCTGTAAATTTTCCACTCTCTCTCCATAGAGATAATGCTTCCATAGCTTCAAAGCAAAGATGACTGCATCAAGCTCCAGATCATGTGTGGGATAGTTCTTCTCATGAGTCCGTAATTGCCTAGATGCGTAAGCAATCACTTTCCCATGTTGGTGAAGAACGCAACCCAGTCATTTTCCAGAGGCATGATTGTATATTGAGAAACCTCCGGTACCTGCGGATAGCGCAAGTATCGGTGCTGTTGTAAGTCTCTTCTTCAGTTCCTCCGGTACCTAAGGGTCTGCTTGGATTGAGGGGGAAAAAATAAGCAGAGGAGTCAGTAATTAGAACCTCGTTTGGATTGGAGGGAGAGTTAAGTTGGGGGTGTTTAATAACTTTTTCTTGGATTGAAGGTTTTGAGTGAGAGGATTAATAAAAATATAAGAGTTACCAAAACAATCCTATTACATATGTCAAAAAATTAAATTTGATTGAAATTTTAATTAGAACTTGTCAAAATATCTGCACAAATTAGGAAGGTACAGAACAACATGTTGAAAACAAGACAAATGGAAAAAATAAATCATGATATTTTATATAACAAATAAGGGATATTTATAACTTTTTAAACAAAATTTCTCAATTTCCCTCGTTAACTCTCCGATTTGGAGGATTAAAAAATAGACAAAAGAGGGTGACATAGACCATCACTTAACCCTCTGTAACCCTCCCTCCTAAACCCCCATCCTCAAACCAAACATGGTTTTATTTTTTTCTCACTTAACTCTCTTAACGCTCAATCCAAGTATACCCTAAGAGATGAGAGGTTAGAGCATCCACAGTGGAGACACTCCAAACATCTACTCCAAATTGTTAGAAATTGTATGAATTATTCATTTTGGAGTGTCTCATTGATATTGGCACACAATGGTACACTCCAAACAAATACTCCAAATTAACATCTTCCATCTTTTTCTTTTTTTCTTTTTTCTTTTTTCTTTTTCTTCATGTTTGGTAGATTTTTCTTCCCTATTTTTTTTCTTCCATGTTTGATAAAATTAGTTAATATTTGTGGGCCCAGAAATTAATGTAGTGGAGTTAGCACACGCTTCAAATCTGGAGTGTCTCTTAGCTTTCTAGCAATTTTCATGTATGGACAAGTGCCCACTGCAGCCTTCACAAGTGCTATAAAATTTTGCTAAAGTCAAAATGTAGCACTTGAAATCTCTCCCACTGTGGACTCTCCCATTAGTTTAAAAATTCAAATTAGTGGAGGGTGAAAATAACCTAAATTATTCCTATATAAATAATTATTAAAGCAAAAATGTATATAATCCAAATATTTTTGGCATTTGGATTATATAGAATATAGATTGCGTCATTGACAACCATTTCGCAGCAGATCTATTCTGTAGTTTAAACCATTCAACATCGTACCAATCTATCTCAGCAGGGATGACATCAGCTTGAGGATTCTTTAATCTCCTGTCGACTACATTGTAACTAAATTATGGTAAGGATTGATGGCTAAATAATTATATTATTGCTTTATGTTTCTGTAGTTTGAATGTTTATTTTATAGTCACGCACTAGTATTTTTATAATCTTCTAAAATCAGCGATAGAGATAGGGGTGAGCATTATTTGGTTTTGGACTGAAAATCGAACCGAACCGAACCGAATAATAAATTCGGTTCGATTTTAAAAAAATTCGGTTCGGTTTCGGTTTTGAAAATACTAAAATTTTTTATTCGGTTTCGGTCAAAAACCGAAAACCGAATAAGAAAATTTAGTTTATATATATATATATATATATATATATATATATATATATATATATATATATATATATATATATATATTTTGTGTGTGTGTGTGTGTGTGTGTGTTATTTATAGGTATAAATATATATAGGTATATGTTATAGGTATATATTGAATATATCTAGGTATATTTAGTTATTATATATATTAACAAAAAAAACACAAAGAAACCCAAAAATCGAATAAACCGAAAATCGAACCGATTTAATATTCGGTTCGGTTCGGTTATTGACCAATTCGGTTCGGTTTCGGTTTTGCTTATTCGGTTTCGGTCCAATTCAGTTTTTGCTTATTCGGTTCGGTTGGAACCGAATAAACCGAATGCTCACCCCTAGATAGAGATATTTGAATACGGGATTTTTGTGATACCATGTAGTTGCACCACAATTCCCTAAACCCTCTGGTTGAGAAACTATTTAATTATATTATTCCTACAAGAATTGATATCTCTCATGAAAAAAAAATCGCTGTTTGTCAAATGTGCACAGCGAAAACTTTGAAGTGTTAATACCTTGAAAATTTTCACCAAAGATTGTTAGTCCAATAATTGTATCATATTTTTAGATATGACTAAACGATTAAGTTTAATATTATGATACCGCTAATATTCTTACAATGTTGATAACTAAACTTAGCAATATTGTCCAAACATGTATTAAATGTTATCATACTTGCTTCTGTATATTGCTTTGTTCGTCTAATGTATATTTGCAGAAAAGCAATAAGCAAGACCAGATATGAACCATATGCAGTGAAGACAATATGTTGTACCAAAGAAGGAGAAAATTTTTCTGAACCATCCACGACATCTCCGGAACCTTGTACTCGGGGAGGGGGGGTTCCGCTGCCCGCTCAGCAGACGGGAAATGAGGGGGCAACGCCCCGCATTGGGGTTCAGGGGTGAAGTCCCTGAAAGGTATTCAGATTTCATCATAGTCCTATATTCTTTTATTTTTAATATCTTGTTCATTGTGTTTATGATTTATAGTGAGTTTATGAGATTACATGGCAATAGTCTTTATTATCTTTCCTCTCTCTCTCTCTTCTATATTGGTTTTATTCATTTTGTCAATATTAACTTGATTTTCTTACCTTGATTATTATTGCACTTTCATTGGTTTGGTTTTTCTTGCATGTTTAATTGGTTTTGTCATTACTTGTTGTGGTCTTACCCAAAGGTTATGATGATTTTTTTATCCAAAGGTTATGATTATCTATATTTAGATTGATAATACTTTGCGGGGGAGCATTCACGACGACTGAATTTTTTCTTTTTAAGTATTCTTTCTCCTTTACCTTTATGTTTATCTAATGGATATTCATATAGCGTGACTAAGATAATTGAGTTAAAATGCATGAACTTGGGTAAGTGAATAATTTTGCATATAGGAAGATTCTTGTATATCTAGTTGATTTTTGTCAATGACTATACTCTTTATGAAATTGATTCACTAATTTGTATGGACAAATTGTGAATCATATTTTATTTCCTTGATTATTGTTAAAGATCTTATTATATCTTATAAATATACTATATTTGGTATTCTATATTGGTATCTACTAGATTTACAAATTTTTAATCCTCGTGACTTTTTATTGAAATTTTATACTGTTCTCTTTCAAAACTACAATTATATTTTTCATCATTTTGTGTTTTGGAATGACTTCTTGGGTTTATAGTAGCTAGGTAAACTATTTATTGAATTTTCTTCTTTTTCTACAATTGGTATTACTAACTAAGTACGTTGTGTTTTGAAAGACTTTTCTACAAAAGTTATACATTTTTTAAAATTGTCATTACACTCTTTTCCTACATTGTTTTTACTATTATCTTGATCATGATTGTTTATACCTTTCTCCGGTTCTGATTTATTTACTTAAGATTGATTTTATTTTATCTCTTAGTACAGGGGAGCTTATTTTTATTATGTCAAAGGGGAAGAAGTAAGTTTAAGTATGTTATCATTTATTATGATTTTAGTGATATATGTCTATGTATTTTATATATTAGTGATACATGCATCTATCGTGTATATCTTAAACTTGAACTATTTGCCATAATAAAAGAGGAGAAGATTGTTAGTCCAATGATTGTATCATATTTTTGAATATGCATGGCTAATCGATTAAGTTTAACATTATGCACTACAACAAATATGGCCTACAATATCATGCGCAGAACGCTATAGTGAGAAATTTTGAGTTGCACCCCACATTATTTAACTATATTCAAGGTGCACCCCACTGTTTTATCATAATGTACAATACCCCCCACTTCCATCAAAAACTAACGGTCAACTCCGTTGACCGTTAATTTTTGACCGAAATGCCCCTTCCATTTTTCCAAGCTGACGAGAAAAAATTGGTAATAATGGAAATTGGTAATAATGGT
Source organism: Iris pallida (assembly GCA_029216955.1). Lineage (NCBI taxonomy): Eukaryota > Viridiplantae > Streptophyta > Magnoliopsida > Asparagales > Iridaceae > Iris > Iris pallida. The sequence continues at coordinate 21,860,960 of JANAVB010015000.1, read as the reverse complement.
AATAAGTCAACTCGTGTATGTTGTGGATGGTTTATAGCGTTCGTGAATGCTGTAGATGGATTATAGCGTTCATGAATGTTGTGGACGGTCTATAGCGTTCTTGAATGCTGTTGATGAATAATAGCGTTCATGAATGCTGTAGATGGTGTATAGCGTTCTTTAATGATGTTGATTTATTATAGCGCTTCTGAACGCTGTCCATTTTTTATAGCAGTTTAAGTGCTATAAATCTGTTACACAATTTTATATTTGAATAACATGTTCTGTATCACATACAATTAACCTGTGCGTCATAAAAATTCATGCTGAATCGTAATTTTGATTTCAACAATTTCAATCGCAACTTCCATTTCGATTAACCAAGATATAGAAAATGTTTGCCAAAATAAATAAATTCATACATTTTTCATTAAAACTTTCAATATGTACAAAATGTTTATAACCTAACGCTAGTCCAAAATTCAACTAAACCATTCCATTTCCATACAAAATATCTGTAGGCCAAAATGCAGCTCGATCGACTCTTTCCTTCTAGCTTATATCCTTGAGAACCACATTAAATGGACAAATGTAGATTTCTGTCATGAGGAACCTGAAAAACAAAGAAAGGTTCAACTTATTAGTCGTTAGATGAAATTTCAAGGAATTAGAAAGAAAGTAAGCATTTTACATAACACAACACAATACATATGAATCAGCTGATACATTAGAGGCCTAACTCCAACAACCTCCAACTTTATTTTCAAAACTCTTTTTTTTCAAACTCACCCTAAAAGGTTAAGGGAATTTGTGAGCAAGCTCAGACCTACCCCTAAGAAAAATGGAGTTCAAATAACATAAGTTGGGGTGTGTAACAGTCAACAGTTAGGGATATGTGTGTGTAGATGTGTTTACCTACAGTGGACATACTAGCATAAGAGTTGGGGGTTCCTCTATGTATCAATGCACAACTCTAACCTCTCTTGTATCCTTTACATATATACACACTAAAACAAATGACAGCACTCTCAAGTCACTGGTTGTCTCACCCTCAAATAACTACTTCCACATAATCTTATACATCATACCAGTATCTTATGTTCTCAACACTGGATTAAGTCCATAACAGCAAAGATGTACTTCACTTCTCTTGATTTACATTGTTGGTAGATTACACACTATAGACCTATAACCATAATCTAAATTTGAATAACAATTTACTTTTAAAATTCATGATGAAGCACTGGCTAAGTAGCATAGCTAGTTTCTACAAAAAAAAAGTGCATAAAAGGCTTAAAGAGTATTTGAAATAGGTACTTTCAACATGTCATCTGTTGCAAGTATAGTTGGCTTTGTGGCTCCAGCACAACTGTAGTCTAGAGATATTGTGATGACAGAAGAAAAGATACAGGACAATAAAACATCAAGGAGAACATTATTATAAATTCGTTAACCAATCATTATTTGGACGACTCTATCATTACTAATGGGCTACAGGCTACTCTACCAATCTTTATTTGGGCAACATGACTGAAATCAAGCAGGACTACTGTGAAAGTTGAAACAGAAGTTATAGGTGGAACATTTTGGATGCATCTTATCTATGTGGAGCATTTTGTTTGTTCCCAATGTTTAAATATTTATTCAAGGGCTCTTTTTTCTTAAGCCTACCAATGACCAAAAAGGAACAAAGTGTTGTGAAACATATCAATTATATATATATATATATATATATATATATATATATATATATATATATATATATATATATATGGAGGAAAAATGTCGATTACACATTACAGGAAGAGGACAACTAAAATGTCTGTCAGTGACCAGGACAATACAATAATATTTGTAGGGATAATTAAGATTTAAGACAAGAAATTGCTAAAAGGCACCTCACCATGGCAATCCTGAAGATAACTCTAGCAGTAGCATCCTTTTTCTAATCATCAAAATTACACAATGGCTAAAGCGATGAAAACACAGCGGCAACTTCAACAATCAAAGCATTTTACTAGGAGTATTATTAGGCAAGAGGGAACAAATACCTGCAACAGTGGAACCTCCTCAAGAGGTAGTTCAGCTCCAAGGTCTCCCCTAGCTACCATAGCCTGCAAAAGGTCAAAGAAGAAGAGAAAAAAGTTTAGCATGAGATATGAAAGTCACTACCAAAATAAGTCATATCAGCGACGTATTTAGCGACTCCAAGACAAAACGTCGCTAATTTTTGGGGGTTTAGCGACATTTAACTAAGACGTCGTTGTTTGTCGCCAACAACGACAAATAGCAACGTCTAACGACTACAATTTGTTAACTGGGAACCTACGTCGCAAGTTCGTCGGTACACGTCGCTGATGTAGCGACGTGTAGCGACGTACTTTAAGCGACGTCGCCGTTTATTAAATATCAGCGACGTTTAGCGACGTCCATTTCGGACATCGCTAAATGTTTTATATAGGCTACGAGGGTTTCCTTTTCGATCATTCACAAATTCCCCCCCCCTAATTTTTCGTGCGCGTGCTCCTCCGCCGATTTCCCTCCTCCGGCCTCCTCCTCCGCGGTGCTCCTCCGACGATCTCCCTCCTCCGGCCTCCTCCTCCTCCTCCTCCTCAGGTAGCTCCTCCATCTCTCTTTCTCACACACACACACACACACACACACACACACACACACACACACACACACACTCCCCTGTCCCCGCTTCCCAGTTTCTCCTCGTCTTCTAGCTCTCTCTCTCGCTTCTAGTTCGTGTCCACGAGAGCATGGACTCGCCGCACGAGCAGCAGTGTGACACCTATTTTGTTGGTTTGGACACGTTGTGTCCCACTGTGTGGACACGAGACTCACAGTGTGACACCTATATACTGATACTGGGTTTTTTTAGGCATATGAACTGTCAATTTGATGTTTTGCTTGGATTGAAATTCCAATTTAGGGTTCGCGCCCTATTTATTGATACTGGAAAAAATGTTAATATATCCAATTTAGGGTTCGAGCCCTATTTACTGATACTGGAAAAAATTTAGGGTTCTCATGATAATTTCCAGAACTTCTTTGCTAGATGTAACTTCTATGAAAAATGTTCTTTAAAAGAGCATTTTGTGTATTTCATGATAATTTTCAGAACTTCTTTACTTTGGGAGCAATTTTAACGAAACTCAATGCTATAGATATGCAATTTTCTGATCTCAGAATGACCCAACACATATTTCGTTGGAGATTGATGTATTGTTGGTGATTGATGTCTTGTCTCATAATTAGCTTGTTATGAAGATGTTCACAGGAACAGGCAAATACTGGTTGGTTGGTTTCAGAACAGTGGAGATAATGTTGCAAATTTATGTATGATATCCATCCACATTTGCTAGTGTAGTGTGTGTGACCACAACCCACAAGGAGTAGCTCCTTCTTTTTTCTCCCCCCACCAAGCATCCCCCACTCATGTCACATGCGCACCAACCTGGCATTTTGCCCATGTCTTGGTCTCCAATGCCATCAAGTTTCCACCATTTCCTAGTGGCAAGAAAGAAAGGAAGAAAGAAAGAAAGCATGGACTGTGTTGCCCAACTTTCTTTTTCTTTCTCTTGGGTGATTCTACTTTTTTTTGGTTTTTAGGAGGGGCACTCAGGTGCTTTGCACACTCAGAGGTAGGATAAATCCAGTACAAATTAGGGACTGTCATGTTCAGGCAGTTGGTACCAGTATTTAAGACTAGTTTGATTTGTATAATTTATGTTAAAGGCAGATAGGTAGGTCCTGTATGAGAGACTGGATACCTTGGTATGATGGCTTGGCTATTTCATGTTACCCAAAGAAAATTTGTCTATTGATATGGACTTAGATAAATTCCTATTGGAAAATGATATTGAAATAAGGATTAACCAGAGAATAGGCTTAACTGAACAGTGATATCAGTTAGCAATTGTTTTCTGAGTTTGAATGTCAAGCATTTTGGGAAAATGGTGAGATACACCAAGTCAAACACTGTCCCTACAGCCATTCGACTGGCGAGGTAGAAATCTATGTACGACATTTGCTATAAGAACTTTGCATTAATCTACGGTACGATATCGTGATCAGGACATAGTCCCTGTAGCCATTCGACCGGCGAGGCAGAAACTATGTAGCCGTAGATAAAGTTGACTGTCCTCCGACCTCCATCCCTCGGCAATGATGATACAACAACCTATCACTACATCTTTTAGTAGTAGATAATGTCTTAGTATTACATTTTGTGTGTTCATCTTATTGATTCTGTTACATCCTTCAGATACTATATTCGATAAGAACATATACTACACCATATGTACAGAACATAGATGATTCACACTAATATATGCTAGAATAAATTTTGGGTTGTGTTCTGAGCCATCCGTTCTCACACTTGACAAAAAATGGAATATAACCTTTTTATCTGCCATTCGACTGGCGAGACAGAAATCTATGTACGATATTTGCTATAAGAAATTTGCATTAATCTACGGTACGACATCGTGATCAGGACATAGTTCATGCAGCCATTCGACTGGCGAGGCAGAAACTATGTAGCCGTAGGTAAAGTTGACTGTCCTCCGACCCCCATCACTCGGCAATGATGATACGACAACCTATCACTACATCTTTTAGTAGTAGATAATGTCTTAGTATTACATTTTGTGTGTTCATCTTATTGATTCTGTTACATGCTTCAGATACTATATTCGATGAGAACATATACTACACCATATGTACAGAACATAGATGATTCACACTAATGTATGCTAGAATAAATTTTGGGTTGTGTTCTGAGCCATCCGTTCTCATACTTGGCAATTATACATGTGAAATATATCATTGAAGAACATAAAACTTATGGTCGTACAATCGTCACTTTCGTGCGTCAGTTCATGCCGGTCTTCACTTTCTGCAGTAATTATCTTAAAATGGATATGAATTACTATCTGCGGAACCGTTTGTGGATGTACAATCGTCATCCTGATGAATTATTATCTGTGTCAATCTTTGTAGAATTATCTTAAAATAGATATGAATTACTATCTGCGGAACCGCTTGTGGATGTACAATCGTCATCCTGATGACATGTGTGGTGTGCGAAATGAATTTATACAGGATGTGCAACAGTTTCTGCAGTTTGCCAAGGCGTTCCCTCAGTACATAGACCGTACAAAAATTAAGTATCCATGTGTGAGATGTCGCAACTTAAAATATCATTCGGAAGTGGATGTGACATATCATTTGTATTCGAGGGGTTTTATGCCAAATTATTATCAGTGGACCGCACACGGAGAACTTGTGCCTTTAGCCTCCGAGCCGGAGCCTTATGTGGAGCCTTATGTAGATGTCCACGAGCATGCTGATTACGACCAAGGGTGGACGAACATGGTTTTCGATGCTGCGGGGCCTAGTTTTGATCCGAACAATCAATATGCAGCTGAGGAGGCACCGAATGCCGATGCTGCAAAGTTCATAGAGTTGCTGGAGAATGCAAGGACTCCTTTATATCCTGGTTGTGATAACCATTCACCGTTGGAGGTGACTATAAAATTGTTGAGCATAAAATCAGATTTTAACATGTCTCAAGAATGCTACAACCGAATACTGGAGTTAATTAAAGATATATTGTCAGAGGGTGGCAAGTTACCTAAAGACTTCTACCGATCCAAGAGAATGGTGAGATCGCTCTGGATGGGGTATGAAAAAATTGATGCATGTTGTACTATAAGGACGACAAGGATGAAGATGCCTGCAGATTTTGTGGTACCGATCGCTTCAAGGTAACTAGTACAACAAGGACTTCTGGTGCACGCAAGCCAACAGATTCGATGCACTATTTGCCTTTGACGCAGCGGTTGCAGAGGTTGTTTATGGCAAAGGAGACAACTGATAATATGAGTTGGCACAAGCGGGAACAAATAGATGGAGTACTGGATCATCCATCCGATTGTATTTCGGAAATTCTTACCTCAGGTCGTTTGGGATCCACTGACAGAGCTTAGCATATTCTTCAGAGATCTTTGTTCTACTAAGTTACTCGTCGATCGGCTTAAAAAGCAGGAGAAGGACATGCAGTAACATTGTGTAAGCTTGAGAGGGTGTTCCCTTCTGGATTCTTCGACTCTATGGAGCATTTGCTAATTTATCTTTCATATGAGGCACGTGTTGGTGGGCCCGTCGATTATCGGTGGATGTACCCGTTCGAGCGCCATCTAAAACACCTGAAGAGGAAGGTGAAAAATAAGGCACGGGTCGAGGGTTCTATTTGTGAAGCCTATGTCCTTGAGGAGATTATAAACTTTTGTTCAATGTATTTCAAGCCTCATATTGCTACAAATAGAACAAGAGCTCCAAGGAACGACGATGGAGATATAAAATATAATGATGCATTATTAAAAGTCTTCAATGCTCTTGGAAAGCCTTCTGAAAAACTGAAAAAGAGATATTTGAATGATGAGGAACTAAAGGCTGCCCAGTTATATATATTACTCAACTGCGAGGAGGATGAAGTAGAAAAGCTAGAGTGGTAAGTGAAAATCTTCAACGTTCAAGTCATCTATTTGTTGATTACGTTATTATAATTTAACGAGTATATCCCGATATTTATTGGTTTTCAGCAAATTTAATGATGAGGTGAGGTCAAGTAGACCATACATTGCAGATGAAGAAGTAGAAGAAGAAATGAGACTTCATTTTTCGTCTTGGTTGACTGCATATGTACGTAAGAAGATAGTTAGGATCTTCCTCCATTCACAACTGCACAAGAAATAACTTAACATTAAACTTAATTTTGTATCTTCTCGTGTTTAGGTCGATCGTCCGGACGTCATCCTTGAGAATGAATCTATTAGAACTCTTGCCAAGGGACCAATTTATGTCGTCAAAATATGGCCAAGTTATTGCGTGAATGGGTTTAAGTTCAAGTCAACAAATGCTCTCATCAGAGATAGCTTCCTGGATCTTGATTCCACAAAAAATAGTTGCTTGTGTATCAAATCTACAAACTACAAAGATGTCACTCCAGGCAATGATTTCTTTGGCGTCTTACGGGAGATCGTGGAATTGACGTACAACTATGGCATAGAGCCTGCCAAGATCGTGTTGTTCAAAGTTGATTGGTTCGATCCCATACAAGATCAAGGATGGAAAATTGACAAGCATGATCTTGTGGATATTAACTACCGTCGTCGATACCAAGGGTACGAACTATTTATCCTAGCAAGTCAAGCTCAACTCGTATATTTTACAACATATCCTAGACGGGGAACAACGAGGTACGACTGGTGGGCAGTATGCAAGACTAAAGCCAGAAATACCTACGACGTCGACGAAGTGGCTTATCAGGAGGACGAGCTGCCTCTTGTACCAAATACAGTTGATGTCGACTCAGCAGAAGTTCCCCATTCAATATCTACTTGTGTAGAAGAGGTACAAGTATCCGAAGGGGAAGACAAAGGAGATGCTAGTGACGATGAGGAGGAAGAGGAAGAGGATGAGGAGGAGGAGGCAAACGAAGAAGATGAATTTTCAGAGGATGATTGAGAAACTGTGATTTTGATGTATTCATATTTCTGTAATATTAAATTATGAACTATGATCATTTCTATTAGTATTCAGAGTTTTGAAAACTTAAATCATAAACTCCAATGTATGCAGATATTTCTAAACTGTTATTGTATTTATTTATATTTTCAATCATAAACTGTGATTTTGATGTATTCATATTTCTGTAATCTAAAATTATGAACTCCAATGTTATTATCAGCATGGCAGGACGACGCGGAGGCACCTCAAGACGACGCGGAGATAGGCCAGGACGAGCCGTGTCCTTAGGTGGACAGAGAGCTCCGTTACCAGAGGATGGCTCCGGACCATCGTCTGACCCGAGCACTCCATTGTACCATACGGTCGCAGGTCCGGGTGGCAGTACACCTGCGACGAGCAGTTCCAGGCTTGTTGATCATACTCCTTCCCCTAGCCTTCCTACCGCTGACAGTAGCATGACGGGTGGGGAGCAGGTGGAGGAGGTAGTCCCTACTCCCGCCCGGGCGGATCCATACCAGAGCGACCCTCCATGCGCACCTCAGGACGAGACGAGGATGGAGATTTGGGCCGACGGTCCTACGAAGTAAGTTAAATAAATATATATATATTTTATACATGTCTGTATATCTATATATATTCATTAATACGTCGGTTATCGTTGTATACAGATATCGTCCCTCGTCGGTACAGAGAGCGTTGGGCTCCTTTCTAAGGTCCAACTATGGGGGTCCGTGGATCAACTACTCGGATGCCTCGAAAGAGAGGAAGGCATTCTGGTTTGCCCACTTCAAGGTAACTAAAGATAGTTAATTTAGTATGATTAATATAATTTTAAGTATTTTTTAGAACTTATTATTTTAATTTGTAATTCTTGTAGAGGACTTATTTTTATCCACCATGCCGGGTCGAGCAGATTGAGAAGCAGTTTCCTGCCGTCGCCGCCAAGTTGATCCGTGATGCAATTGACGATCAGAAAGCTCGTCAGCGCTCCGGAAAGCCGATTGCTAGTTGGATCACACCTGACCAGTGGACCACGATGAGGGCTCGATTTGAGGAGCCCCGGTACAGAGAGCGGTCGAAGAAGGCGAAGGTAGCTAGGACGAGGGCCGAAAAGTGGTGTGGTGGATCGATTCCTATGACGGAGCATTTTCGTCGTCTGGTATGTAATTTATTACAATATATAAGATTTTATTGATAGTAGGAGTATATAATTTCTTATTTTACTAAAGAATAAAATATAACAAACATGCAGGTACAGAGGGTTGAGGATGCAAACATGGTGACCGTCTTCCTGGCCACCCATCGGAAGGACGGAAAGCTCATCGACGACCGGGCTACTCAGAGCTATGTAAGTACTAATTTAGATTTCGTTAATTTTTAACACAACTTGAAGAATATACAGATAACCATATAGTTAATAATAATTAAATACTTTAGACGTTTATTAGGCTAATTTAGGTAAGTACTGATGTATAGAGATGCACAATGATTTCTAGGACGAGTTTGTTAGGCTACGTGATGAGCGTGCGAGTGCTAGTACACCAGCAGAGGGAGGGGTTGGTACATTGCAGCCCTCTCCGCCTCAGTCGGAGGACGAGCTCTGGAAGACCGCTGTTGGTGGTCTTAAGAGGGGTACGTACTACGGTACGGGGTCCTACGGCGCATTTGTTACGACGCAGGCATCCAGGGCTCCCTCTGCCAGTGCGCATTCACAGCCGTCACAGGCCGAGTCGTCCCGAGTCGAGGGTACCATTGCCCGCCAGATTGTTGAGCTGCGTGATGATATACTGAGGGGGATTTCTGAGCAGCCAGGGTCTCAGGCGCAAGGGGACGTTGTGTCGGTCACCGCACGCTTTGACGAGCTCGAGCGCACCATGCGGCACGTACAGGAGACGCAGGAGTCCATTCACGACACCGTTACTAGGATAGCGGCTTGCATGGAGCAATGCAGCGCCAGACTGCTAGCCCTAGAGGAGACACGGACGCACCCATCTCTAACGGTTACACTGCCTCCTTCTCCAGCGGTTACACTGCCTCCTTCTCCAGCGGTTGCATTGTCTCCTCCTTCATCGTCGTCGGTGGTTCTTACACCGGAGCAGTATGCTTACCTTCTTTCCAGGAGTGGTGATGCTCCTCCTGATCAGCCGTAGTCGACATACATGTATATTGTTGTGTGATGGCCCATTGTTGGGTCTTTTATGTGGTTATACATACATTATTCTTATGTGGACCATTATGTTTAACATTGTTGTTATAATTTTTCATATATCTGTGTTGATTGATGAGATTGTGTTTCAAACGTGTTCATGATTGTGTGTATCTGTGTTGTTTGATACTATGTTCGTGATACACACCGTCGCTGTTTGATACTTTGTGTTCGTGATACACACCGTCGCTGTTTGATACGCATTTGTGTTCGTGATTGTGTATCTGTGTTGTTTGATACTTTGTGTATCTGCTGCAAATGCTGTAGGGGATGTGTCACTCCCCGTTCCCGGAATACATATTTTTATATACATGTACAACTCATGTGTATTTATTTAGTATTTATCATGTAGTATCCTGTATTTAAATTCCTCTAGTTCATGTTAATTAATTATCTGCTCTTTAATTTTCATGTTAATTAATTTCTTACAATTTTATTTTCTGCATTTTATTTCCTGCTTTTATTTCCTGCTTTTAGTCTTGCTTATGTGGTTCGGCCTAGGTTAGGTTCTCGGGTTCATTGATGAATCCGAATCCAACTCGGCCCATTAGCTTCCACCTACCACCACTCCCCCTATTTAAAGCCACCCTCTCCATTCTCTCTCCTCATTACTCATCCTCACCATTACTTCTTCTTCTTCTTTCTCTCATCACTTCTCCACCTACCAGCAGCAGCAGCAGGAGGCAAGTGCAAACTTGCTTCTACTTGAGAACCATGTTTTTTATGGTTCATTTGTCTTCTTCTTGTGATTCCAAGAGAGTTTAGTTCTTAGCATTTTCGATTTCTATGGCTAGGTTTCCTCTAGATCTAAGTTGTTACATGTTCGGCTGTTCATGGGTTTTTGGTCCTCCCAACTTAGCGTGTTTTCTGGCTGGGAACTTCATCTTCTGGCTTGGGACGAAGGCTGAGTCACGCACACGTCTCTACGTGTCTGCGTGGATTTTGAGACACGCTCATGTTCTTACATATTAGCGTGTATTTTCAGTCACGCTCACGTTCTCATGAGCGTGCGTGTATTTTCAGTCACGCTCACGTTCTCATGAGCGTGCGTGTATTTTCAGTTACGCTCACGTTCTCATGAGCGTGCGTGTATTTTCAGTCATGTACACATCCACGAGTCTGCGTGTATTTTTAGTCACGCACACTTCCATGAGTGCGTGGATTTTTAGTCACGCTCTCTTGTGCGTGCGTGGATTTTCCCTTTACGCTCACGCTGTGCTTGCTTGCGTGACTTTTCATGCTCACGCTTGCCAGCGTGTATCACTTTTCACGCTCACTGTTCACGCCTATTTTCTACGCTCACCCCAGCTAGACTTAGCGTGACTTGTTGGTCTTAAGCATAGACTTCTTGCGTGACTTTTGGCCTTAGCATAGACTTGTTGGCGTGACTTCCTGACCTGGGTGTTTTTATTTATTCCTCAACCTATTCATTTAATGATGGCATGATAATTCTTCTATTATATCCTTACGCCTTTTTGCGTGAATTTTTTTGATAAATCATGATATGTTAAATTTGTTAAAATGGATTGTTATGTAAAATGTGCCTTGTGTCCTGACTGATCCATGGATACCCAGCATGACTAGAACTTAACTCTGAGAGTTATAGACCCGACCCCATGTAATATTGATGGACTTTCATGCCTTGTCACCATTGATAATGATTATGACATGGACTAAATAATTGATCATGCGTTCCTAGTTGGAACTAAAAGACTGGCTAGTCGTCTTATTGAATTGAATGAATGAGACACGTTCATGTAATGAACTATTATACTCGATTAGCCGATCCCGAATATTGGCATACAGGCACATGCAGGCTTCAAAGTAATTATTTATTATTTAATTATCTATTTATCTTACAAAGACAGCATGTATACTTTATGGTCAAGGCATGATTATTCTGTGGTTAATTTGATTGTTGCATCACGCTATGTAAGACCTACAACCTAGCCGTACAGGTATCGTTGTAGAGTTGCACATATCGTACCCCGTACGAAAGTACTCATTTGAATGGCCATGATCCACGGCATGGAACTTCGCTCAACGTAGGGACTATTAAGTTAAATAAAATAATGATGGCATGGAGAGAATGGATTCCCAAGTTCTTACATGGCAGCACCCTTGGGACTATTAAGTGCCCAACGGGCCGGCTGGTTCCCACAGATACTGTAAATCTGTCACACGGGCAGGGAACAGTATCTGCTTATATTATTGTACATGCTATAACGGTGGGCGTCCCGCTGGGACTCGTCTAACTACATGATTGGCGTAATTGATTGACTGGATAGACTAGCCTTGCTCGCACATAGTAAGAACTGAGGAATCCCTATTTTTGCATAATTCTAGGATAAACTTGGGACTCACAATAGCAAGCCGTAGGAATTGATTGGCCATCCAAGATGATTTGTTTGTGTACTGTACCTACTCTGTTGCCTAACTGAGATGATCAGAATGTCAGGACATGACGGATCAACTTCTGTCCTTGTTTGGTTGGGAGGTTGGTTCGAAGTGTCGTGATGTTATGTGAATCCTAGTGGAAAGCAGAGATCTATTATTACATTTTCTTACTTACTGGTTTAGTCCTTCATATCGTCCTTTCTTGTGGTACTTGCTATTAGAGGTCTAACCTCTCTGGTTTTGCATGGCCAGATTTAGAGCCGGTCCCCGAGGATCCAGCTTACTTCTACCTCCAAGATGGTCAATACTAGAGGGATGATCGTAGGAGGACTCGAGTGGGTTTCCCTACTTCACCGCTCGTTTTGTCATTTACTTTATACTTAGCCGTTTGGCACCGACATGTTTATCGGATCGTCTTGTACTTACTTTTGCATGATTGTAATTAAGTCAGACTGCAGCTGATAACAATTGTGTATACCTTACTATACCATCTGGCTATGTTTCGTAAAGCCAGATTTCCAAAACATTCTGCCTGAGCGTTTGGGACGCCTTACTGCTTTATCTTACATGTTCTGTATTACTGTTTCTTATTTGAATGATTGAGACAATAGATACGAAATGACCATAGTGAGACTTTTATGTAGTATGCACCCCCTCGTCTGGTTAGACAGCATTGATCGTATTATACGGTATTCATCTACCCGTAATACGTAGCTGGCTGAGTCATTCCCCCGCTCTCCAGTATTCTGGTTCTGGGGCGTGATAAGGTTTTAGTGGTGGCCCATGCAGGTCTGATTTCAGACTTGTGGGGTGTTTCGATTTATAGGATGTCTCAATCACACATGTTCCCCCTTGATCTTATGATTCGTTATTCTCAGCCCTTGCTTGACATTCCGGTATCCTTTGGCTTCATTGATCCTTCATGTCCGGTTGTTTGATTGTTCTCTTGTCCCTTTTCTTAGGGGCACTTCGTCCGCATCTGCCAGGACTGGTCAACAACAACAAGAGCAACATGGACAACCTGACCCTGTTGGTCAGCAACAATGGCCGGTACTAACCCAAGAGGCTACCCAGGAAGAAGTGATAGTGGAACCAGCGGCTGGATCGCAGTATCCGGATGTTCCACCACCACCGACAGTTCCACCTACCCAAGTGGACACACCAGCCCTTCTGGAGATCATAAGAGGAATGATGGCCACTCAGCAACATCAGATGTTGGCCCAGCAACGCATGCACACTCAGCTACAAGAGCAGAATGTGCTACTCAATCAAGGATTACAGACAGCATTGGAAAGAGGGCAAGGCCAGATTCAGGAGCATCAGCCAGGTTTTGCAAGTACAACCCCCGCCGTTTCGAGGGCACGGAGGATGCCATCTCAGCAGATCCATGGCTTAAGGACATGGAGGCTATTCTGACAGCAGCTAAGGTACCGGCAGAAGAACGTGTGGATTTAGTGAAGTTGTTACTTCAGGATCTCGCACGTGATTGGTGGGAATCAGAGGAAGTGGGCATCAGACGTCCTGTGGCTTGGGACGATTTCACGGTAAGATTCAAGACCAAGTACTATGGAGTTGTGGCACGGTTTGAGCTACAGCAGAAGTTTATCAGCCTCAGGCAGGCTGGCAAGACTGTAGATGCTTATGCAGCGAAATTCTGCAGATTGAGTAGATTTGTCCCAGAGATGGTAGCAACAGAGAGCCAGAGGGCTATGAGGTTTCAGCAAGGGTTTCATCTTGAACTCTTGCAATTGATCGAGGGGCACAATTACCAGACTTTTGATGAGATATTGACGGCGATCGAAGGCATGAAATCACCATTCAGAGGCTTACAGTAAGGACTGGGGGTCAGAATAGATCCCACAGTCAGATTGAAGGAGGAGGGGGAGCAGCGTCCCGAACAACAGCACCATCCACTGGCGTTCGTATCCACGATATGGCGATACGAGGACCAGCACCACCCAGGCAGCAGCAACAGCAACAACAACAGAGGAAGAACCAGCAATTCCCGGCGGGCTGCACTTATTACGGAAAGATGGGACACATTAGAGATGTGTGTCGGACATTGAATGGACTGTGTCTGATATGTGGAAATCCAGACCATCGGGTTACCACATGTCCCATGAATTCGAGGGCAGGAGGACCAGGGCAGCAGTTTCCTGCTCTGCCAGCCCCAGGGGCAGGACAATATCGAGGACCAGCAGTGGCAGTAAGGCCGTTGGCACAGCGTCCGCAGGCTCAGATGTTTCGGCAGCAGGGACCGCCGATGCAGCAACACCAGCATAGACCACCCCAGCATCATCAAGGAAGGGGCCAGCAGCAACATCAGGCTAGGCCGCAGCATGGAAACCAGCAAGGAGGTCGAGGGCAAGCGTTCACTTTATCCTTGGAGGAGGCATTGGCATCGGGAGATGTTGTGGCAGGTAACATTCTCGTCGCCTCATATCCCGCAGTAGCATTGTTTGATTCGGGAGCATCCCATTCATTTATATCTGTACAATTTACGACACGACTAGGAATGGAGTTCGAGGCATTGCCAGGGAGGTTGAATATACTCACTGGCAATGGGCTCGTAGGAGTTAATAGAGTTATTCTAGCGTGTAGCGTTGTAGTTTGCGGGCATTCTTTACCTGCCCGGTTGATAGAATTTCCTGTCGGAAATTTCGATGTTATCTTAGGCATGGACTGGCTGAAAGATAGTCATGCGACAATAGATTGTCGTAGAGGGAGTATATCTTTTGATATTTCAGGCAGGAAGAGATTTACCTTAGTCAGATCAGAGGCAACTCAACCAGAGCAGGGAATAGTAGCGGCAATGGAAGAAGTTCAGATCCCGAAGGTAGTTGAAGAATTTCTAGACGTATTTCCTGAAGAACTTCCAGGTCTACCACCGGTTAGAGATATTGAGTTCAGTATAGAATTGGCACCAGGAACTAAACCGATATCAGATCGGGTTTACAGAATGGCGGATTCAGAGCAGGCTAAGGTATATCAGCATATTGAGGAACTAAAGGAGAAGAAGTTTATCCAAGCTAGCGTGTCACCATGGGCAGCACCAGTGGTACTTGTGGGGAAGAAGGATGGGTCATCCAGATTATACATTGACTACAGGAAGCTTAATGCGGCGACAGTGAAGAACAAGTACCCATTACCCAGGATCGACGACTTATTTGACCAGTTGAGCAAGGCTAGAGTTTTCTCCAAGATAGATCTTCGTTCAGGGTACCATCAGGTAAGGGTTCGGAAGGAAGATATTTCCAAGACAGCATTCAGGTCGAAGTATGGGCATTATGAGTTCTTAGTAATGCCGTTTGGTTTGACCAATGCTCCAGCAATATTCATGGATTTGATGAATCGTATCTTTATGCCATATTTAGACCAGTTTGTTGTTGTGTTTCTTGACGACATTCTCGTATACTCTGCTAGTGAAGAGGAGCATGAAGACCACCTCAGGAAAGTGTTGCAGGTTCTGAGAGAGAACCAGTTGTATGCCAAGATCAGCAAGTGTGAGTTCTGGACGAATCACATTTCATTTTTGGGTCATATCATATCAGGAGCTGGAGTAGCAGTAGATCCCAGGAAGATAGAAGCAGTAGAAAGTTGGCCAGTACCCAAGACCGTAGCAGATGTACGGAGTTTCTTGGGATTAGCAGGATATTACAGAAGGTTTGTGTCAGACTTTGCAAGGCTTTCAGCACCCATGATCCGCTTGATCCGGAAGGATGTACCATTCGTTTGGTCGGCAGAATGTCAGGCATCATTCGAGACTTTGAAGCAGAAGTTGATATCAGCACCTATTCTTACATTGCCAGTTGGACCCGGAGGTTTTACAGTATATTGTGATGCGTCAGGTAAAGGACTTGGATGTGTCCTTATGCAGCATGGGAAGGTGATAGCATATGCATCTAGGCAGCTTCAGGACCACGAGAAGTATTACCCAACTCATGATTTGGAGTTAGCGGCAGTAGTGTTTGCTCTGAAGCTATGGAGGCATTACCTATATGGTGACCGGGTGGAGATGTACACAGATCATAAAAGTCTGAAGTACATCTTTACTCAGAAGGAGCTGAATATGAGGCAGAGAAGATGGCTGGAATTGATTAAGGATTATGACGTGGAGCTTCAGTATCATCCAGGCAAGGCTAATGTAGTAGCAGACGCTCTTAGCAGGAGAGGCGGCGCATTTATGTTGACAACGCAGAGGCATATCTTAGAAGACCTTCAGGAGATGGGCATCGAAGTTATACTTTTTAGTGATGTAGGAGTTCTAACAAGTCTACAAATTCAATCCGATTTAGTAGACAGGATCAAGGCAGCTCAGGCACAAGACCCAAGGATTCAGAAGCTTAGGGCAAAATGTGAGTCAGGACTCAGGAAGGAGATGAGAATTCATGAAGATGGTACACTTAGGTTTGGATCACGTCTATGTGTGCCTAGTGGAGATATCAGACAGGAGGTTATGGCAGAAGCTCACAGTTCTCAATATTCTATTCACCCTGGGGGGACCAAGATGTACCAAGATATCAAGCAGCATTTCTGGTGGAACGGGATGAAGAGGGAGATAGCTAGATTTGTTTCCCGTTGCTTGGTATGTCAGCAAGTGAAGGTAGAACAGCAGAGGCCAGCTGGGTTATTACAACCGCTTCCTATTCCGGAATGGAAATGGGAGCATATTACAATGGACTTTGTAACCGGTTTACCAAGATCACCAAGTGGTAAGGACGCTATTTGGGTGATAGTGGACCGGCTTACGAAGGTAGCACACTTTCTTCCTTTCAGAGTAGGGCAATCTACAGAAAAGTTAGCAGAGTTATATATGCAACAGATAATCAGACAGCATGGAGTTCCTGTCAGTATTGTGTCGGATCGGGATACCCGCTTTACATCACATTTCTGGAAGAGCTTACATCATAGTCTGGGTACCAAGTTAAGATTTAGCACGGCCTATCATCCGCAGACGGATAGGCAATCAGAAAGAACGATTCAGACTTTAGAAGACATGTTGCGAGCTTGCACTTTAGATTTTGGAGGATCTTGGGAGAGCCACCTGCACTTGGTCGAGTTTTCATATAACAATAGTTATCAAGCCAGTATCCAGATGGCGCCATTTGAAGCACTATATGGTAAGAAGTGCAGGTCATCGCTTGCATGGGATGATATCGGAGAAAGGAAGATGTTAGGCCCAGAAATGATTGTTCAGACGGTTGAAGTGGTTAAGGGAATTAGAGAGCGACTTCGAGTTACGCAGGATCGGCATCGTCATTGGACGGACCAGCATCGTAGGCTGTTAGAGTTCTCTGTTGGGGACCACGTATTCTTGCGGATCTCACCTACTCGTGGGGTCATCAGATTTGGCGTTCGCGGGAAATTGAGTCCGCGGTACGTAGGCCCATTTGTTATCCTTGATCGGATAGGCGATATTGCTTATCGTTTATCCCTCCCACCTTCGTTACGAGAGGTGCATAACGTGTTTCATGTATCTCAATTACGTAGGTATATAACGGACCCAAGCCATGTCCTCGATAACTCTGAGCTGGTTGTTGGTACCAACCTGTCTTACGAGGAACAGCCTGTGTCCATTTTGGACCGAAGAGAGAAGATACTCAAGAACCGAACAATTAGTCTTGTCCGTGTTGCTTGGGGTCATCACTCCTTGGGAGAGTCAACGTGGGAACGTGAGGATGATGTCCGATCACGTTATCCACACCTGTTTGACTCACAAGGTATATTTCTTTCCGTATACCTTGATTGTCCTGATTCTTCATGCTTGTCACTTTATGGGTAGAGCTACTTGATATCATGGATTGATGAATTTACATATATAGTACTTGCTTTTGATATGGTAGAAATGATTGCCTGCTCACTAGAATTGCTTGTATTAGTTTAGCTCCGATATTTCTACCTGCTGGGATTTGAAATTCCGAGGACGAAAATTTTCTAAGGTGGGTAGAGATGTCACTCCCCGTTCCCAGAATACGTATTTTTATATACATGTACAACTCATGTGTATTTATTTAGTATTTATCATGTAGTATCCTGTATTTAAATTCCTCTAGTTCATGTTAATTAATTATCTGCTCTTTAATTTTCATGTTAATTAATTTCTTACAATTTTATTTTCTGTATTTTATTTTCTGCTTTTATTTCCTGCCTTTAGTCTTGCTTATGTGGTTCGGCCTAGGTTAGGTTCTCGGGTTCATTGATGAATCCGAATCCAACCCGGCCCATTAGCTCCCACCTACCACCACTCCCCCTATTTAAAGCCACCCTCTCCATTCTCTCTCCTCATTACTCATCCTCACCATTACTTCTTCTTCTTCTTTCTCTCATCACTTCTCCACCTACCAGCAGCAGCAGCAGGAGGCAAGTGCAAACTTGTTTCTACTTGAGAACCATGTTTTTTATGGTTCATTTGTCTTCTTCTTGTGATTCCAAGAGAGTTTAGTTCTTAGCATTTTCGATTTCTATGGCTAGGTTTCCTCTAGATCTAAGTTGTTACATGTTCGGCTGTTCATGGGTTTTTGGTCCTCCCAACTTAGCGTATTTTTTGGCTGGGAACTTCATCTTCTGGCTTGGGACGAGGCTGAGTCACGCACACGTCTCTACGTGTCTGCGTAGATTTTGAGACACGCTCATGTTCTTACATGTTAGCGTGTATTTTCAGTCACGCTCACGTTCTCATGAACGTACGTGTATTTTCAGTCACGCTCACGTTCTCATGAGCGTACGTGTATTTTCAGTCACGCACATATCCACGAGTCTGCGTGTATTTTTAGTCACGCACACTTCCATGAGTGCGTAGATTTTTAGTCACGCTCTCTTGTGCGTGCGTGGATTTTCCCTTCACGCTCACGCTGTGCTTGCTTGCGTGAATTTTCACGCTCACGCTTGCCAGCGTGTATCACTTTTCACGCTCACTGTTCACGCCCATTTTCCACGCTCACCCCTGCTAGACTTAGCGTAACTTGTTGGTCTTAAGCAAAGACTTCTTGCGTGACTTTTGGCCTTAGCATAGACTTGTTGGCGTGACTTCCTGACCTGGATGTTTTTATTTATTCCTCAACCTATTCATTTAATGATGGCATGATAATTCTTCTATTATATCCTTACGCCTTTTTGTGTGAATTTTTTTGATAAATCATGATATGTTAAATTTGTTAAAATAGATTATTATGTAAAATGCGCCTTGTGTCCTGATTGATCCATGGATACCCAGCATGACTAGAACTTAACCCTGAGAGTTATAGACCCGACCCCATGTAATATTGATGGACTTTCATGCCTTGTCACCATTGATAATGATTATGACATGGACTAAATAATTGATCATGCGTTCCTAGTTAGAACTAAGAGACTGGCTAGTCATCTTATTGAATTGAATGAATGAGACACGTTCATGTAATAAACTATTATACTCGATTAGCCGATCCCGAATATTGGCATATAGGCACATACAGGCTTCAAAGTAATTATTTATTATTTAATTATCTATTTATCTTACAAAGGCAGCATGTGTACTTTATGGTCAATGCATGATTATTCCTTGGTTAATTTGATTGTTGTATCACGCTATGTAAGACCTACAACCTAGCCGCACAGGTATCGTTGTAGAGTTGCGTATATCGTACCCCGTACGAAAGTACTCATTTGAATGGCCATGATCCACGGTATGGAACTTCGCTCAACGTAGGGACTATTAAGTTAAATAAAATAATGATGGCATGGAGAGAATGGAATTTTGAGTTCTTACATGGCAGCCCCCTTGGGACTATTAAGTGCCCGACGGGCCGGCTGGTTCCCACAGATACTGTAAATCTGTCACACGGGCAGGGAACAGTATCTGCTTATATTATTGTACATGCTATAACGACGGGCGTCCCGCTGGGACTCGTCTAACTACATGATTGGCGCAATTGATTGACTGGATAGACTAGCCTTGCTCGCACTTAGTAAGAACTGAGGAATCCCTATTTTTGCATAATTCCAGGATAAACTTGGGACTCACAATAGCAAGCCGTAGGAATTGATTGGCCGTCCAAGATGATTTGTTTGTGTATTGTACCTACTCTGTTGCCTAACTGAGATGATCAGAATGTCAGGACATGACGGGTCAACTTCTGTCCTTGTTTGGTTGGGAGGTTGGTTCGAAGTGTCGTGATGTTATGTGAATCCTAGTGGGAAGCAGAGATCTATTATTACATTTTCTTACTTACTGGTTTAGTCCTTCATATCGTCCTTCCTTGTGGTACTTGCTATTAGAGGTCTAACCTCTCTGGTTTTGTATGACCAGATTTAGAGCCGGTCCCCGAGGATCCAGCTTACTTCTACCTCCAAGATGGTCAATACTAGAGGGATGATCGCAGGAGGACTCGAGTGGGTTTTCCTACTTCACCGCTCGTTTTGTCATTTACTTTATACTTAGCCGTTTGGCACCGACATGTTGGTCGGATCGTCTTGTACTTACTTTTGCATGATTGTAATTAAGTCAGACTGCAGCTGATAACAATTGTGTATACCTTACTATACCATCTGGCTATGTTTCGTAAAGCCAGATTTTCAGAACATTCTGACTGAGCGTTTGGGACGCCTTACTGCTTTATCTTACATGTTCTGTATTACTGTTTCTTATTTGAATGATTGAGACAATAGATGCGAAATGACCATAGTGAGACTTTTATGTAGTATGCACCCCCTCGTCTGGTTAGACAGCATTGATCGTATTATACGGTGTTTATCTACCCGTAATACGTAGCTGGCTGAGTCATTCCCCCGCTCTCCAGTATTCTGGTTCTGGGGCGTGACAGGATGCTGCAAATGCTGTTTTTTTTTAAATTTTTTCAAAATTAGCGACGTTCAGCGACGTCCAGCGACGACAGTTAACGTCGCTAAGTAAGTATCAGAATGTCGCTAACTGTGATGAATACCGTCGCTGATCGTCACTAAACGTTGCTAGGTACCACGTCGCTAAACGTCGCTATATGTCGGTACTATAGCGACGTAATAACGTCACAGAACGTCGCCATTTGGCTCTCAAGCCAGGTCAGCATCGATGCATGTCAAGTCGCTCAACGTCGCTAGGTGACGTCGGTAACTGTTGTCGTTTTACGTCGCCGGTAGTCGCTGAATTAGCGACGTTTATGCGTCGCTAAGTGTCGTCGCAATAGCGATGTATTGCAACGTCGTGTTGTTTAGCGACTAGGTTAATCGCGACAACGTCCAAACGTCGCTAAATACGTCGCTAATTAAAATTAGCGACGTATTTTTCCTGTTTAACGACGTCCTGCAGCGTCGCTGATTTGACAGATTTTAGTAGTGAGTTATCATTAAGTTGAGTAGTAGTAAAAAAATTCAAATGGAAAAGCGAGATTGTGAAAGGGATCGCCAATAACTAATTCAATAACATAGTGAGGAGATACAGCTGATATTAGTTACAATCGAATATGCCAAGTATAGCATCACCTCACTTCAATAGGATTGACCACTATACCATATCAATTACCTGATTAAAGACCATTGGAAACCTTCTCTGCGAGAATGCTTGTCTAAACTAAAGGCCACTCCTCCATTTATAAGCCTTCTAGAAATTTGTTTGAAACCTGCAATTCTTTTTCAACCATTACCTCTTCTTCTCTCATCTTTGTTTCTCTTATGCGTCTTTCACTTAATCTTGTAGAAGACCACCAAATGTTGGTCTGCTTATAATCCCTTACATTCTTCTAATTTGGTTGCTAATATTTTTTATAAATCATCGTGGAGCCAAATGTGAAGTTGTTGATGGATGCACTCTCTAAGTTATTGATGAGTACTAGCACATGCAGTAGGGAAACACCATGCCTTTATCATGATAAAAGCAGTTACAAAAATTTAGACAGGACAGGACACAAGGTACTAAGTATCATGTTCTTTTTATCGCAACATAAATTTATTTGATTGAAAAATAAAATGTTATTGAATGGGGAATTAGTTACATATTGATACTGGATACCTGTGGTGTACATGTTCCATAAACAAAATAAATAAGATAAGAATATCATTACTTGAGGGGAAGTCAAGCGAAGGCAAGATAATATGTGAACTACACCACAATATAAGTACGAAAACAATCTGCTACCCTATCAATTCATGCTTCTTCATATTATTCTTTTGAACAAAATTTTGCACAGGCACATCAATTTCTGTATAATTAGTGTAACTGCTCTAGCATGCTCAATGCATAAGTTATGTTGCTGTGTCATGCATGACTGGCGAGCAAGCCTAGGAAGCAGGAACTCTCCAAAACTAATATGAGCCCGATTATTGTTGGAAATATATCGGACAATATCTTGTCTCCTCACTTCTATATTTATTCACTTTCTTATGTAAATCTTTTAAGTATCTTAAAAATTTTAAGATATGAATATCATTATTAGAGGGAAGCAAGACAACATGTGAAATGCACCACAAAATACATAAGAAAACAGACTGCTACCATGAAAAACACTTCGAAGAATCTTCGGTGAACCTGAAAACATATCTATAAGACTGATAACTCATCTAGATAATACCTCCCCCTTGGTATCCACCTCCCTTGTGTACTAATAAACCCTAATTTTTTTTTTGTTATTTTTCAACGGATGAAATGCACGTAATCCAACGGTTTGCCATTGATGAGTTTAAAATTAGGAACTCATGAGTTCCTCTAGGATTTTTGACCTAAACCACAATCATTAAGGTTCACATGAAAAAAAAATGATATAGATGCATAAATGTCAGGTAACACAGAATTAATAAACGGATGAAAAAAGAATATAGCCATAAGGAACTCTACAAACAGAAAAGATGGATACAATTGTTTTTCCATGAAAAAAGGTCAGTTTCCAGATTGTTCTGTTGGCTAAAAAGCTAATAACATCTTGAGAAGTTAAATTCGGAAAATAACTTGTTTCTAAGGATATATCCACTCTTGTGATTTTCCTGTGAACCAAATAATTAATTAACCAATCTAATTTTCTGGGAGAAACCAATTTTATAGTCCTCTCAACGAAAACAATCAATCTGGAAGCAGAAGGATGCAAAGTATAAAGCAGAGCATTCTACTTGTTACTTCAACTGGATAGCTACAACTAGTATGCAAGGGGCAAATAATCGAACATCTACTAATAGAAAATTGCAAAAATTTCAGAAAAATAACAAAAAAAATTAGGGTTAGGGTTTTGAGATGTACCGTAGGTCCTGGCCGGTGGGATCTCCTTCCTGGACGAGGAAGGACTTCATGGAGCATCTGTTAAACACAAAAATATTAGAAAAGGAGGAGAGGAGAGAATAACCGGAGGAGAGGAGGAGAAGGAGGAGCAGAACCCTACCGATGGCTTACTATAGGAAGGAGAGGAGAAGAATCCTACCGAGAGGAGCAAAATCCTACTGATGGCTTAGAGGAGGAGGAGAGGAGCAGAATCCTACCTATGGCTGACCGATCACAGAGAAGGAGAGAAAGAGGAAATTTGAAAGGAGGGATTTTTAGAGGAGGAGATGACATATTTCCCCCAATCCACTGACCTAAATATCGGATAGGAAATAGTGGCACGAGAGAGAGAATGGGAAGGCAGAGAGGCTAGGTTTAGTAATGAGAATTTCAATTTCGTACTATGTGTCTCCCAAATTTTGGTTTTGAGGGAAATATTTTGGTTTGCCTCCAAAACCAAAGTCAGCAAAAATTATTGGCACCAATATATATTCTACAGCATTCAGGAAATGCTATAGATAGATATTTTTATAGCATTGCAGAAAGAACGCTATTGTTGATAACATTCTATAGCGGGGACACTTGAACGCTATAGAAAAACTGCTATTGTAGGCCCTATTTGTTGTAGTGATGATACGACTAATATTCATGCAATATTGATACTTAAACTAATTAGCATTGTAAAAATATGTATTAAATGTTATCATATTTGTTTTTGTATATTGCTTTGTTCATCTAACATATATTTGCAGAAAAGCAATAAGCAATATCAGATATGTGATGGAACTAGAGATTTCTAGGACCCCTAGTTTGGTGTGCGTATTGATCGATGGAAGTTTAACAGATTTAAGACGTGTTCTAACCCTTCATAGCGGAACTAGGGTTCACGAATTATACCTCCGATGGGAAGAAGAAGACACTTTCTAGCAACCTCAAGCAGTCACGACCCCAAGATCTTCTACACATATATTCCTTCTTCGGGTTGGACGTCGTGTGGGGGCGACGATCTTCCAACATTTTCTTCTCATTGGCAACCGTCCCTTTCTCTCCTTACGTGAATCACGAATTTAGAGAAATCTTCTTATTTTTTTTATAAGATCATGACGGCCAGAGAATAGAGGATATATATATAAGGTTACGGTAGGGACCATGAAAAAAAATTATGGTTAGGTCTCCTAACGGATCTGTGTATCCCGTGTTCAGCCCGAACACACAAGTAGGCCCATTAACAATAGTTCGGTCCACTAAAGAGCTATTGTTGCACTACCTTCCTAATCCCAAATTATGATTGTGGGCTCCTTTTATTATATGCTTGTTTGGCTCCTCATGGTAAGATATCGAATGTCCGTCGATCAAGTTAAGTTACTGACAACTATATTGATCAACATCTTTTATCCTTAAGTAGTATCACTCAACTTTATTTGTCATGTCGAATATAATCCACCTGCGGGATTTACATGACAATCCTTATGAGCTCCTTAAGGGGACATCATCAACCCGACGTATCGGAACATTGATTTCTTTTATAATCAGCAGTCCATCGTACATACAATGTTATTATCCAATTCATAGAGGTTGTTGATCCATAATGAATCTCACTCTTTTATGAGTCAAAGTAATGCACACTGCATATACATGTCTGTTATTATATCCAAATTAAGAGCACAAGCATCCATAATAACAGAGGTGTTTGTTCTCTTATGTAGTCAGTACAAAAAGAACAACCTCAAGTGGTCATGTTTAATACACACGAAGTGTACTAGTATAAACCTATAGTCAAGATAGACTAATACCATATTACACTACAACATTTCCAATGGATTGTCCAAGTCCATCTAGGTTGTGAACTATTTATATATTCCATAGGGAACTGATAATATGATCTTTTGTGTAACACCACACATCATATTATCTACAATATAGAATATTAGATACTTGCATTAACACTTGGGACAAATACAATATACAAACATTTGTCCATATGATTCTCATTCAATATTTAAGAAAATAAAGTTAATGCAAAAGTGATATTTTTAGTATATAATCCTAACAATATTGACCATATGTAGTAAAGAAAACAAGTTCTGCCAAAGACGACGTTATATCAGAAGATTTCTCTGAACCGCCTACGACATCTTCGAAGTCTTGCACTCGGGGGTTTCGCTGCCGTCAAGAAAAAAAGTCATCATCATATAAAAGAAAGAAGACAAGTCAAGCCATGCATGCAGGATACACTGGTCATCTACATGTTGCTCGAATTTATATTTTTTTTGTATTTTATCTTTATTTTATAAGTTCAAATTTACATCAGATTCGTAGTTGGCATTAGGAAGCTTAAAATCCAATCCTACCCACTACATTTTAGTTCGCTATATAAACCACTCCACAAATAGAGACCTGATCCAAAATCCTAATTATGATTACCGAACTCGGATCGAATTTGGGCCGAACTCGGTTAAGGTGAAACCTAATATTTTCCTAGTCAGCCTCTTTTTTCTGAAGACCGGTCTCTAACGTTCAAATTTATGAACATTAGGGGATCGAACTTGGGCCGAACTCGGTCAAGGTAAAATCTAATATTTTCCTAGTCAGCCTCTTCTTCCTGAAGATAGATCTCTAACGTTCGAATTTATGAACGTTAGGGGATCGAACTCTGACCGAACTCAGTCCCCTTGCTAGTCTATAAATAAACCTTAAAATCTTCACTTGAAACTCACAAATTCATTATAAATCTTCTTATCTATTTTGAGCCTAAACTTTCCTATCACCAAGAAGCCAACTCCCAGTCTTCTAGTATGTCAAAGTTGCGATCTCGGTTAGAAGTATGTTCGAGTTGTAAGTTTGAATTTTCAAGTGTTATTTTTTACACTAGTTGTTCGAGGCAAGCTTTTTCGTATCAAAAGCTTGTAGTTGTTTAAAGTCGTCGAGTCCTTCGTATCAAAGCTCGTGGTTGTTGAAGTCGTCGTGCTCTTCGGATCAAAGCACTACGTGTCTGTAAGAAATCAGCAATCAGATCAAAGCTTGTATTTCACTGATAGTGGATTTAACACTGAGCAAGAGTTTTCGAGACTGGATTAGTCCTAAAAAAAATCTAGTATATATCGCGGTGTTTGCGTTTGCTCTTCTTAACTCTATTTATTTTCCATGCACTTGCTTTATTGATTGATATTTTATAGTTGTAAATTGTCTTACTTTTATTGGGGTATTATTGTCACACACTCTATTCACCTCCTTCTAGAGTTATCTTCAATTAATAGCAGAGCGGATTCTCTTCTATAAGCTTTGCATCATAAGAGTAGAACACATGACTACTGTGAAATCTATTTTCACTGGTGAAGGTCAATTCACAAATAGGCCACCTCTATTCGATGGAACCAAGTACACTCATTGAAAAATACGAAATTATGTTTCTTCAATCACATCCGGATTCACTTAGCACTAACATCAGACAATCTACAGAACGCATCAATGACAAGTATATATAAGTATTTCCCAATGGCTATAAACTCCTATTGAACCCTTCCAAATTTTGACATGCATGTTTAGCGTTCTTCCCTACTCTAGAGAAAACATCAAAACACAAATAAGGTGTTGGGTTGCTGCGCTTCTCCACATTCACCTATATACAATACATGCCTCAATAATTCTTCTGAAAAGTCTACTATATAGATTCTCTCATAAGAATTTGAATTTAAAATTATATGCAAGTAGAATAATTATCTTAATAATATTGGAACCTCTAACTGTCTACTCATTCCCTCCCATTAACCAATATAATCTTGCTTATGGAAGTACAGAATAAAAATAAGAATATATCTTCTAATTTATTTTAAAAATTGTTTGGTCTATAAGTAAAATAACAATTTTAACATCTGACTTTTGATAATGTCCTTTTCTTTAACAACAGAATTGTTCTTTTAATAATACTGCACAGATTCCTTTTGTACGCAACTGTATATTGTGAGACTTAATACTGTGTTTAGTTTCCTGTTAATTTTCATCTATATAGACCTAAGTACATTTTAAATTTTTGTGATTCACAGTGCTATAGATTAGATGGCCAACCTGAAACCATTCTGGTATAGATCAATCCTTGTCTCAGTTCTCTTCTCCCTCGTCACTGCAGCCAGAGATACCATAACCCCAACTCAACCCCTCGCAGACAACGAATCCTTGATTTCCTTGGGTGGTCTATTCGCTTTAGGCTTCTTCACCCCTAGCAACTCCACAAGCCGATACCTCGGCATATGGTTCAATAGGATCGTAACTGACCATAGAATTGTATGGGTGGCCAATCGTGCAAGCCCGGTGGTTAACTCTACCGGACTCCTGTCCGTTACATCCGATGGAACAATCACGATCACCGATCAGGGTTCGGGCGCTGTGGTCTGGTCTGTACCGAACACCACCACAGGTGGCGTACCCGGTGCAGGTTCTGTCGCACAGTTGTTGGACACGGGGAACTTTGTGATTATTAAGCAAGACGACAACAACAAAAACAGTACTACTCTAAGGTATGCTTGGCAGAGCTTCGACTATCCAACTGACACTTTGTTAGCAGGCATGAAGCTTGGTCTGGACCGGACCACCGGTCTCAGCCGCACCGTGACAACGTGGAGGAGCGATAACGATCCGTCCGCAGGGGAGTATCGCTTAGAGATGGACACGAATACCGACATATACCTATATTCTTCGTCGACGGGTAAGAAGATTTGGCGCAGTGGACCGAAGGATGGCGTCAACTTTAGGAGGGCAGGTCTCAACTACACGTATGTGAACGACAGCCAAGAGTTGGTGTTCTCGTTCCAAGCAAGTGAACTGCAGCCTGTGATATATGTGGCTGGACGGTCAGGGAAGCTTCAATTGTTAACTTGGGCGGGGAAATGGGGGGTCCTCTGGGAACAGCCAGCCAACCAATGTGACGTGTATGGGCATTGTGGACCAAACGGAATATGCAATATGGAGAGTTCACCCATCTGCAGTTGCTTGCAAGGATACATGCCGAAGAACCCAGCCAAGTGGGCTTCCTCGGAGTGGGTCGATGGGTGCGTTAGGAAGACCGGTTCCGACTGCAGAAACGGAGTTGATGGGTTCGTGGCGGTCTCTGGGGCGAAGCTGCCGGAGTTGTCGACCTCTTTACAAACTACAGCCTTCAGCCTCGATTTATGTAGGGTTATGTGTTTGCAGAAGTGCTCTTGCACTGCCTATGCTATCGATGGGAGTGGACAAGGGTGCGTGGTTTGGGCTACTAGTTTGCTTTCAGACATTGTGAGTTACAATGATTTTGAGCAGGATCTCTATTTCCGCATAGCATCTGTAGATCTAGGTAATTATATCTCTTCACTTATCACGTTAAGTTTATATGCATGCATTACATTCTCGTGTTATTCAGCACATCTTAGCTGGTCATCATCACCACGAGGACATCACTTGTGGTTGTGGAGGATCTCTCTCTCTATATATCTCTTATACAAAACACAAAGGTTTTTGAATCCTAGGACTGACTGTGCCAAGATAAAGAATGGTTGGGATTTAATCTTGGTAAATCAACGGTTGTGGGATTTTATGGGAAAGAACATTATTGGGAGTGGGGTTTTATGGGGAAGAGCATTATTGGGAGTGGGGTTTTATGGAAAATCCAAAGATGGGGATTTAATATTTTGATGGTTGGGATTTAATATTTTGATGGGGGCCTCATAATGGTTGTGGATGAGCATTATTGAGAGTGGGATTTTATGGAGAATCCAAAGTAAATTTACATCCAGCAGTGGTTGGGATTTAATATTTTGATGGGAGCCTCAAAATTATTATTGTTCGTTTAAAATTGGGGGTCCAAGATTTTGAGAAAAAATACCTTAAATGAACCATGCCATATGGGCACGGGTTATGACTAGTATATATATATATAATATATATATATATATATATATATATATATATATATATATATATATATATATATATATATATATATATATATATATATATATTTTGGTGACTGCATATATCTTAAGGGTCCCAAATTTTCCGCATTAATGTCATTTTTGTTCACCCACCAAAACAAGGATGTTTGTTCATCATCCAACAAAAAATTGACATGTGTCAAATCTATTCAACATAAACCACTTTGAAAGTGGTTTTGTAAATATTCAAAGTGATTTGACTAAAAGATTTGACACGTGTCAATCCTTTATTTGAGGGTGAAGAAGCACCATTGTTTTGGTGGGTGAACAAAAATGGATTCTTCCTGCATTAGTTGGAGTCTCGTGGGATCCCTTTTATCATCATCATCATTCAAATTTTCTCCCATCAGAATTCAATAAGCTAAGGAACACAAGAAAGCCTTAGGGGTAAACTCAACATGACCGAATAAGACTATTCAGTTTGGTTTCTAGAAAAACGGTACAGTTTGTGGTATCGGATTTATAAAATTTCAATTTTGAAAATATGATTCAGTTGTCCGAGCTCTCTAGCCTAGTGGTATTAGAGCGGGATTTCAAAAAAATATATATATATATGGTTCGGTTCAAACCACACAATACGACAACTAGTCCACCCCTCATATGCATAATTATATAATCCTAATCGATATACGTATCCAACCGTAGTCCTAAATTTACCCTATCCATAACACCACCTCTATTCTCCGATCTCTTTACCTGTTAGACTTTCCTACCTCTTGTTTTGAGTCAATTTAACTTTTTAGTATTATTTTTGAATGTTATGTTGCAATTAAGACTTGATACTGGATTTTTAATACAGTTTCGTTCAAATATGGTTTTAATATTATATGGTTATGTTTGGTGCTATATGGTTCGCGGTTAAGGACAATTTTGGAAAAATATGGTCCAGTTAAACCGAATAGAGCGACTTCACACCTCTAAACAAAATAACTGATAATTTTTATAACCGACTGTCAACTTAACGACGATTACTACGCCAAAAGAGAGATTTTCCAACATAATTTTTTTTTGATTACTCACAGTTTTTTGCTGTTACTAATTACTAATGGTAAAAAATTGTTAGCAACACAAAAAATCGTTAGTATAAATATGAAAAACTAAAACTTAATATAAATAACACTTAATATTAAGGTTACAACAGCTTATTGTAGGAACCCTAGAGGGGGGTGAATAGGGTCAAACTAACTAATCAAGCACTTAGCACAAGCTAATGGACAATTTAAAAATATAAGTGCAAGAGAAGAAGCAAAACAATACCGACACCTGATGTATTCTGGTATCCTCCCAAGGGGCACTCCAGTTCCGAAACTCTCTCCGGATTTAATCCACTATTATCGCAAATAGTACAACGTGAGTTTTTATACGAAGGCTCACCAACTTCTTACACGAGAGCTTTAGTCCAAAGGCTTCTCCGACTTCAACCGAGAGTTTGGATTCGAAGACTCTCCAACTTCAACCGAGAGTTTGGATACGAATACTCTCCAAAGTCAACCGAGAGTTTGGATCCGAAAACTCTCCAACTTCAACCTTTCACAGTAGGTTTTGATCTCCTTATACAACAAGATAAAGATCTTACTTTTCAACTCAATAACTCTAACACAATTTGTGGATGGCAAATGAAAGCTTTATAGAGTTGTTTATAGATTGGCTTTGGTGGTTTAGAAATTTTTAGGCTCAAAGCATCAACCTTGAATGAAGGGGTTCAAGGCTATTTATAACTAAAGCAAAGGAAGGTGCAATAATGCAACTTTCATCAGGCTGACGGATAATCCGTCGGATTTCTGCGGAAGTCCGCCGGATTATCCGCATACACAGTCTAACGGCTATAAATATAGCCGTTGGGATCAATCTTCGACAAAATTCGACCGTTGTAATGCAAACGGTAACATGACAGAAAATCCGCCGAAATTTCGTGATTTTTCGTCGGATAATCCGAACAATCACAGAAGGTATTCTGTGAGTCCATTCGGATCTTCCGTCGATTTCTGCGGAGATCCGCCGGATCATCCGTCAGGATTCAGAAGATTGTCCTGGATTATTTTCTACCATAGCTTTCGATTTTGTCATTCATTTTTTATGTTTACAAATATTCCTAAGACTCATTACAGACTCCAGATATACTTAGGCATGTGCAGGCTTCTTCAGAGTCTTGAAATGATGATGGCATGGCTTGGCTTCTTCCTTTGATAGGTGCTGGCTTTTTCTTTTGGCGGCAACAGTCCAAAGATACTCAGTTTGTGAAAACTGAATACCTTTCGGGGGCCCCCGGGTGCGTGGCTCCGAAGATGTCGTCGGACGGTTCAGAGAAATCTTTGTGTTATACCATTGTCTTTGGCCCACCGTAATTTTTTCATTGCATATGTCTATATTTGATCTTGCTAGTTGCTTTTCTGCAAATACATGTTAGACGAACAAAACAATATACATGTAGCAAGTATGATAAGATAAAGCACATTAGGATTATGCAAAGTTTAAGTATCAATGCTATAGAGATAGCATAAATATTAGTGATATCATAATGTTAAACTTAATCGAATAACCACAATCGAAAACATAGTTAGATCATTGGGCTAACACTTATAACCGTTGCTAAATCTAATTAAAAAAAGTCCATCTAGTGTGCCTTTCACGTGATTGAAATTTTGCTTGGATTAAGGCCACGTTTGGTTGCCAGAATTTGAGCTTGGGAAAGGAAACTGATTTCTTTCCAATGTTTGGGAGCCAAAGGAAAGTAGTTGGAAAGGAAAAATAATTCCAAAGGGGTAGAAAAATAGGAGGGAAAATGGTTCCCCCCATCTATCTAAGGAATCATTTTTCCTCCAACTTTTTCGCATTTATTACAAATTTTTTTGACCAAAATATCCATGTTCATAATATTATTTACTATTTTTATCCATAATACCTTTTAGACAAAAATATTTCTGAGTAATAATTATTTTTTATTAACACGAGGGTATTTTTGGAAAATTGACTTGATTTTGTTTCCTTTCCTTACAAATACCAAACACTATAATGGAAAATAAAGATATATTTCGACTATAATCCCGATCTTTCCAAACACCGGAAAGGGAAGTTGATAGGAATTATAATTTCCTAAAGGAAAGGAAATACCAATGAATCAATCTCCTTTACTTTCCATTCCGAAAACCAAACGAGGCCTGAGGGTTCAGAGGGCTAAGTGAGAAAAAGTTAAGTGAGGGGGAAATAAAACTATACTTGGTTTGAGGGTGTGGTTTAGGAAGCAGGGTTATAGAGGGTTAAGTGAGGGTTTATTTTACCCTCTTTTGTCCATTTTCTTAACCCCCAATTCGGAGGGTTAACGAGGGGGGTTGAGAAATGTTGTTTAAAAGTCATAAATATTCCTTATTTGTTCTATAAAATATCATGATTTTTTTCTTCAATTTTTTTGTTTTCAACATGTTGTTCCATACCTTCCTAATTTGTGAAACTATTTGTACAAGTTCTAATTAAAATTTTAATTTAATTTAATTTTATGACATATATAATAAGACTATTTTGGTAACTATTATATTTTTATTAATCCTCCAATCCAAACAAGAGTTATTAAACACCCGTCACTTAACTTTTTCTCCAATCCAAACAAGGTTCTATGTATTCACTCTACTCTCCCTTATTTAATCTCACTTAACTCTGCTTATTTTTTCCTCTCATTTGGTTTGCGGAATAGTTAGGTTGGAAAAAAAAAGTGATTACTTTATTATATTTGGGTGCCAAAGAAATTGAATAGAAAAACAAAGTGATCCCCCAATTTTTTTTTTTTTTTTTTTTTACACTTTTTCATTTCCCCCAAAGAAATTATTTTTTACACTTTTTTTTCGTGTGCCCTTGATAACTCTTCCTGCTGGTGCTTCTCCTTTCTTCTTTGTCTCGATTCTCGAAGGCTACTCTGCTTCCTTCTTTTCCTTCTGATTTTTCTCTGCTTCATTCCACCTCATCCACGCCTGGTTCTCCAGCCGCTACCTCCTCCACAAGAAGCACACCGACGACGTCATCGGCCGCGCCGCCGACCTCACCTACTCCCTCAAGAGATCCAAGGGCCAGTCCCGGGTCCAGGTCCTCGAGGACTTCCGCCCCGAGCTCGTCTCCAGCCTCAGCGTCCTCGTCGGGATCCTGCGGCTCGTCAAGGATAGGCGCCACCCGAACGGCGTCTCCGCGGGGCTCTGCCTCCTGAAGACCATCTCCGGCTATTCCTAGCTTAGAGGTCTGGTGGTGAGCATCGGCACCGTTCCGCAGGTCGTGGATTTGCTGCCCGAGCTGAGCTCGGAGTGCTTGCAACCCGCATTGCAGATCCTGGACGATCTGTCGGGCGTTCCGGAAGGGCAGCTGGCTCTGAAGGAGTGCGAGCGGACGATTCCATACGATCCCTTTATTGGTACTAAATTCCTAAGGAAGAAGCATTAAGTAGTCCTAGCCATAAGATCTAGACGGGCAGTTAGCTGAAAAAGAGACTCTACGAAACATTAAGGTCCCAGCCACAAAATCTAGAATAGATGGCCGGTTGGCTGAAAGACGAGCCTAAGAGCATTTATATTTATAAGACGAGCCTAAGAGCACAATGGAATGCCATTCCATAGCAAATTGATTTCAGTAAGAGATATGTTGGGATAAACTAAGTGTATAACTTTCAACCCTCACCGCAAGATCGTATGGATTTTTGGTGTAATGACAAGGACTTTAACATGGTAACGTAGCAACTAGCTTCGAATAACTATATATGGATCACATTTTAAGTACAATAGCAACGGTTAAAAAGGCCACCAAAACTCTAGAGTGATACCATGTTGAAAGTTTATGCAACTTGTACCAAAACTCTAGAGTGTTGATAAGGACCGAGGGCTAATATTTATATTATTCAACGACACCAAAGCTTTTATCCCAATCTTTTTTGGATGGAGCACATTCTATGTGGATTTTAAAAAATTATATCACTGTGTGAATCTAGTTGTCAGTCCACAAAATGGGGAGGCTTGTTGGAATAATATAAATATTTTTACCACTCAACCCATGCCAGAATTCTTAAGATGGGGAGGCTTGTTGGAATAATATAAATATTTTTACCACTCAACCCATGCCAGAATTCTTAAGTTTTGGTGTAGTAGCAAGAATTTTAGCAAGCTCAAAATTAAATTCATACTAAGAAGTTACAAGGGAACTAGAAGTGAGCACGTGAGTCGATTAACATATTGAAGGTGCCCTAATTCACTGAATTTCAAACACTGTATTTGTCTCGAAGCACAGAATGATAATCTCTTAAATTTTCCAGTTTTTTGTAACTCATCATGACAAAGTAAATAGAAACATAAGATATATAAGAGGATGCCAAAATATGTTATTTAGTTTCAGTATACTAACTATTCGGTTAAAATGATTTTATATGGTGGTTCCATGCATTGGTTGTATGTGAATAACAAAATGTTATTTCCTTCACATGAATATTGGGCTGGAAAATATGGTATATTTTGATGGATACTACTGTTATATTGATTTAAGTTCATATCATGTAAGATATGTCTTTTTTTTTTAAGTGCATATCATGGATACTACTGTTATATTGATTTAAGTTCATATCATGGATACTATACTGTTATATTGATTTAAGTTCATATATGTCTTCTTCTTCTTTTTGGTAAGATGTCTTCTATTTCGTAAAATTTCAAGAAATAAAAATGCTATAGCTGGATGGAGAGTAGCAGTTTATATAAAGGAATTTGAATTTTGAAGATTATGTTGATCATATGCCAATTGTATATGCAGTTTCACCATCCCAATCTCGCCCCAAGAGCAAAAATACAATAGTGACTATCGTGGTGAGCGTGGTTTTGGGAACACTCGTACTTACTGTTTCGTTGACTTGTTTCCTATGGAAAAGAAAGCGAATGAGAAAAGGCAAGACAATTACCTACTAAAATCTTACAATTATGCATTGTAATAACTTTTTTTAATATCTATTACTCTCCTTCCTTTCAAACATCACAATGTTTTTCTGATGTACTCTGATCAGGTGCCACCAACATCTCCAATGACGAGCCAAATGAAAGTAATGAAGATTTAGATATTCCTTTGTTCGATTTTGGCACTATCGAAGCTGCAACTGACACCT
This sequence comes from Iris pallida, assembly GCA_029216955.1. Taxonomy (NCBI): domain Eukaryota; kingdom Viridiplantae; phylum Streptophyta; class Magnoliopsida; order Asparagales; family Iridaceae; genus Iris; species Iris pallida. The sequence goes on along the minus strand of JANAVB010015000.1, from coordinate 21,825,534 downwards.
TTTCAACTGAAAACGAACTTGGAGTGGGTGGGTTCGGTACTGTCTACAAGGTATAAGCTTTTGTATCAGATACTTGGGTAAACACTCTACCGAGTCACTTCCATTATCGGTACGAGTAGAACTATGAAATCAAGCCAGCTACCATCTTCCTCCTCTTCTTTGGTAATTGGCTTGTCCACAAATAAACAAGAAAATAAAACTTCGAACCATGCCATATATAGTTTTCTGTTTGTCAAGAAAATTCCTTCAATTGTTCTACTTTACTAAAAGAACAATTTTTTCAAGAACTACTACAAAAATGACGAAGGAATAACTGGTGAATATCACTACTAGTCCATCTCCTCCTCAAATATATATCGTCAATTATATCCAAATTATAAGCATGGAGAATACTATTCAATGTCATATATAATTAACATTGCATTAGTTTGTAATTTTAGACTTGCTATAAATAATCAGCAATAGCTTCAATACTTGAAACTAGTGGGTCAACAACAAAAGTCTTGTTTAACAGCATGCTAATCTCCAGATGAGTGTGAAATCTGTTCATGATATCTTAAGATTTGACAATATATGTTTATTGTTGTCACATTGACAGGGCAAGCTTGGCGAGGATAAGGAAATAGCAGTAAAGAGACTAGCTAGAACTTCACTACAAGGCACCGACGAGTTTATGAATGAAGTTGTGCTTATTGCCAAACTTCAGAATAGGAATCTTGTTCGACTTCTTGGATGCTGCCTACAAGGAGAGGAGAAAATGTTGATATATGAGTACATGCCAAACAAAAGCCTGGATTCCTTCTTGTTTGGTACACTCTTATCTCCATTTTTTTTTTACTTATATTCAATTGATATCGCATTAGTTCAAGAAGAGAAACAAAATAAGATGGAATCATGTTAAATAGTCATGTAAAACTTGGTTAGGGAAGTTAATTTCCTTTAATCTTTTAAAAAGATAATATATACTTCTAGATTTTCACAAGACTTCACAATTCTAATCAATCATGCATGAATAGGATTGTCGTTTATTTGGATTATCAAGGCCAATTACTGTTGATGCTGGATGGGATTTCCAACCTATGTGGAGAATACCCCAGAGTGCGACAAGCGCCATTCGTGTGTCGGAGAAACTCATGGTGTCAGAGTGGAGTTCAGATCCACAGCAGAGGAGTCTGAGAAATCTGCCCAGTTAAAATTGAGTTCGGTCGGAATTCGATCATTTGGGGACAGAACATTGCTGGCCTGAAAAGTTGGATTCTGTCCGAATTTGGTTTTGTCGGGGCTTTACGAGTTCTGGAATATTTTATATACCGTTGGACCATATCTAATGGTCCAGATTTGTTGCGGGATTGAGGGGGCTATAAATTGGTATTTTCTAACCCTAATCCATATGCATGCAAGTTGGTGCTTTACAACTTTTGGAAAGGGAGAAAGAAATTGACGACCACATTGAAGGAAAGACGACGTTGGATAATTATTCTCGTCGTCTTTGTTCTTCGAAAGTCTGTAATCGGTTTTCCATGTCCAAGTAGTTGTAATGATCCGTTTTGGATCGGTGAGAAACTTGTAGAGGTTGTAATACTCTAATTCATTAGTGAAGGTTTTTCAGGGTTGGACTCTGATTATCCCGTGGTTTTTTCCGCAAGGGTTCTCCACGTCAAAATTGTTTGTGTTTGCGTTGTTCGGCTTTGTGTGGTTTTGGCGATTTGGTTTCTTGCAGTCTCTTTGATTTGGGAGAACGATTTCGCGTTTCGTTCCAAGAGCTTTGGGTTCAAAGGAGGTGTCAGAGTTGACAGTCAAGCAAAACAGAAGAGATTGATGCGGAGCCGGTGCGCATGGTAAACCTAAATGGTTCGAATTATCGCTATTGGCGAAGAAAGATGAAGTATTTGTTGTTCGTCAAGAAGCTGCTTCTTTCGGTATATGCTTCCAAGAAGACCAGTGAGAAACCCGATGGGGACTAAAAGTTCGAGCATATATAGATGTGCGGGTATATTAGGCAGTTCGTTGACGAGAACGTGTGGAATCACGTTGCTAATATAGAGTATGCAAGAACACTTAGGGAGAAGATGAAATCTTTGTACGCGAAGAAGACCAGGGTAAACAAGTTGTTCCTGATGCAACAAATGATGGATCTACGGTACAAAGATTGTACCTCTATTACGGATCACCTTAGTGGGTTCCTGGGCGTGGTTGATTAGTTATCCACTATGGGAGTGATGTTCGACAACGAAGTTCAGGAGCTGTGGTTGCTGTGTACGTTGTCGAGCTCGTGGAAGACCATACAAGTATTTATTGATCGCTTCTGCTCCAGAATGCATGATCAGTTTGGAGTTCACCAAGAGCTGGGTACTAAATGAAGAGACGTAGAGGATATCTTAGGGCACTTCATTCACTTCTCACTTAGAGGCGCTCGTTTTAGAGAGTCGCGACAGAAGTAAAAGTAGGGGTTCTGGCGGTGGCAGAGACAAGAGCAGAGGAAAGTCCATGGATCGGTACGAGGACTCCGAGTGCTACCATTATGAAAAGAAGGGCCACATCAAACAAAATTATTTCGTTTGGAAGAGAGAGAAGAAGGGCAACAAGGGAAAACAAAGTAAGAACACTACCACGACTGCCTCAGTACATGGAGGCAATATGATTATTGTAGGTGATAAGGTAGTCATGAACCTCGCCTGCGATAACTATTCCTGGCTGGTGGACTCATGGGTTTCAACGCATGTATCTCACAACTGGCATTGTTTTTCACCTACACAACATGAGACTGTGGAGTACTGAAGATGGAAATTTGAGAAGTATCAAAAGTTGTTGCTATTGGAGATGTGCATTTAAGAACCAAGACAGGTGCAGTTCTTATTCTCAAAGGTGTTCGTCGTGTTTCCGATATCCGTTTCAATATGTACTGTCAGTTGGAAGGTTAAATGAGGAGGGATTCTTTAATTTATTTGGAAACTATCAGTGGAAGCTTTCTAAAGATTCGATGGTGATTGCTGTAGGAAACAAGAAGTCCGATCTCTGCTATATGGAATGAAGCGTACAAGGGGCATATAACGTGAATGCAGTCAGTAAAGCATCTACTGAGCTGTGGCACAGATGGTTCAGCCATATCAACGAGAAGGAAATAAGCTACTATTGAACATGAATGTAATTCCGGAGATCAAGTTTGCAAAGTTGGAGAGATACATGAATTTTTTACAGGAAAGCAAAATTGGGTGTCTTTCCAAAGTCACCAAAGTTCAAGGAAGCCAACGTTACTCGAATTTGTTCACTCGGATGTTTGTGGTCCAATGAATGTAAAAATAATTTGTGGTGCTTCTTACTTTGTGACTTTTATTGATGATTGTTCCAGAAAAGTTTGGACTATACTTTAAAGACCAAGAATTATGTGCTGCCTACTTTCAAGGAGTTTCAGGCCTTTGTTGAAAGGGTGTTGGGCAAGAAATTGATATGTGTTCGGTTCGATAAAGGTAGTGGCAAAAAAGTGCGTACTGTACTTTTATGTTTACGAGCCAAAGTTCTAGCACACGAAAGTCGAAGTATATACTTTATTCGATACAACCCCTGTTTTTTTGAGGATCCACTGTGATAATGAGAAAGATTTCTACACATCCGACCAAATCGCTCAATAATTTCAGAATCTGATAAATCCGCCCAGATTGGCTTACTAATAGGATGTCCTAATACGGTACAAAATTGAGCTTTAGACAGGGATCCAATAAGAAAAATAACTGGGACTAAGGTTTCAAATTTATAATACACTGTCTCTTTGATGCTTACTGCAAAGAGCAAGGGATTCGATACTAGAAGACTCTGCTAAAGATACCTCAGCTAAATGGTGTAGAGGAGCATATAAACAGGACACTAATGGAGAAGGTATAGTGTTTGTTGTCAGAAGAAAACTTACCGGACAGTTATTGGGATAAGACTCTCAATAAAAGCATGGAAAAATAAAAAAACCATGTGCCTTAATAACCATGCGCCCACCAAAGCTGCGCCAAGACTCGGATGCGCCAAGATGCATGCGCCTATGGCTCCACAAACTTCCCATCAACATTTAATACAACACTGACAAACGTGTCACATGTCAGTTGTAATATGATGCAGTGTGCTTCTCGAAGGATGTGCAGAACGACTGCACAATAAACCAAGCATCATCATGCCCGACTCTATGCGCCCATCACCTAGGCACATGGGAGTCGTTTCAGATGAAGACAGATTCGAAATATGAGATGACAGCCAACGTCAGCGTAATTATTACTCATTTATCGGCTACAGCTGTGCCCTGTCATATGGCTAGACCCGACTAATCCTCGCATGCTCCCTTAAAGCCATGCGGCCAGTGGCCATGCGCCAAGTTCCCTCATGTACTGAACCAAGTCAGCACATCAAATCTATTCGGTTTCAACAAATCAAAATCTTTGAGCAATGTACACGCGCCACATGTCTTTTGACTCAGTTCCAATCACGAACGGGTGCCAACCATCCAATATCTCAGCAACAAAAGAATCTAAGCAACCGTCACGTGTCAGCTCATCTGCAGTCCAACAGTGCAGTTACAACAGATTCAGTTCAAACTTCTCGGGTGCAGCACCCTTACGCCCAACAAATCATACGCAGCACTCCTGCGTACCAAAATTCCATACGCATCACTGGGTTTCAAAAGATGATGTTGAGATGGTAAGTTATGATGGACATTGTGGGATAATCTTTTGAGGATGTACCCATAAAATTCGGGTTAGATTCCACTGGAGATTTTTGAGAATTTATTATCTGTGGGTTTACTCATTAAAGAATGAATAAAAGATAATAATTCGAAGATTTGTGTATGTACAACATTTATCAGAAAATATAATACATACTCTCAAATATGATATTTTTTCAGGAATTTGCCGTTGATAGGCATCATAGCTATTCGACCGTCCATTCCGGTCAGCTGGTAAGTCCCGTTAGAGAAGACTTTGCTTATGACATACGGACCTTCATACTTTGGCTCGAACTTGCCTTTGCTCATGTGTATCATAGTCATAGGACGTCTGACAGTAAGGACTAGCTCGCCTTTTTGAAATGTTCGTACTTTGACTTTACGGTTGAAAGCTTTTGAGATATGGGCTTGATATAACTCAATATACTGTTGAGCTAGCAATCATTTCTCGTCGAGTGCTTCAAGTTCTTGAAGTCGAAGACGATTATTATTTTCTACCGTCAACTCGTTGGCGATAGCTATCCTCAAGGATGGAATTTGAATCTCCAACGGTAAGACAGCTTTGCATCCATACACCAGAGAGAATGGTGTACAGCCAGTCGGGGTACGTACAATAGTAGTATGTCCATAGGCATTCTCCAAGTTTTTTGTTCCAGTTGTGTTTATTGGCGGAAACAAACTTCTTGAGAAGCTTGATAATTGTCTTATTGAATGCTTCTGCTAAATCGTTGGCTGCGGGATTATTAGCTGTAGAAGCAATGTTGTTATTCGAGTATCATTACAGAATCAAGTGAATGCTTGACTCACAAACTGAGGTCCGTTGTCATGGATGATTATTCGAGGAACACCGAATCGATAAATCACGTGATGCTTGATGAAGTTAATGACACTGTTTTTCTTGACTTTAGTTAAAGGAATAGCTTCTGCCCATTTCGAGAAATAATCGGTTATGGCTAGGATGAATCGATGTCTTCGAGATGATGGTAGGTTGATAGGACCGATGACATCCATGGCCCAGGTTTCAAAGGGCTAAGATGCTGCAGTGGGATGTGAGAATTCAGACGGTTGGTGAATAAAATCTGCATGGATCTGATATGCTCGGCATTTCCTTGCATATTCAATTGTATCCGCTACCATGGTGGGCTAATAGTATCCCATACGTCTGATACGGTCCTGTAGCTTGGGACCAGGCTAATGTGCACCGCAGACACCATCGTGAGCTTCACGTAATATCTGTTTTGCCTCGTCACCCGCAAGACATCGCAGAAGCATACTATCAAATGATCGACGGTAGAGTGTTTTGGACGAGTGATTGTAATAGAATCAGATTGATCGACGACGAATTGTCGTAGTTTCTTTAGGGTCTTCTGGCAGGATGTCATGTACTGCGAAGTCGATGAAGGGAGTTCTCCGGTCCTCGCTAGTAGTGCCAATTTCGACTGCATTGCTTAATTCAATACTCAAATTATTCTCGATACAGAATAATTCTCGATTAGCGATGACGATTAACTGTTGCCTTTTTACAGGGACAACTAATACTGCTGCAAGGTTAGCGAGGGCATCGGCTTCCGTATTGCACGCTCACCGTATATGTTCAATAAAGAAACCTTTGAATGATATAGCCAGTTTAACTGCTGCTTCTTGATAAGGGATGGGGTCTTGATGTCGAACTTCAAACGTATCTTTAACCTGGTTGACAATCAGTTTAGAGTCTCCGTATACTTCAAGATAATCGATATCCAGCTATTTAGCTAACTGGAGACCGATAAGCAAAGCGTTGTATTCGGCAACATTGTTGGAACACGGTTCGTCCAAAGAATAGGCTCTTTGAATGGCTAGCCCTTCTGGGGATACAAGGATAATTCCTACTCCAGCGGTGATGATACCGTTAGGTCCGATTCTAGATGCACCACCAAAGAATAGACGCCAAGCGAGTATTCCTCCTGAAGTCATGTTAGACTCTAGAGTTTCATCAAGAATTTCGTCGTAGAGCTTTGAAGTTTCAGGAATTGGATGAGCAGCCAAGAAGTCAGCTAGGGCTTGACCCTTGACAGACTTCTGCTGGACATAGACCATATCGTATTGTGCTAGCAATATCGTCCATGTAGCAAGTCTAGAGTTGAGTGTACTAGACTTCTTCATCAGAACCCGCAGAGGATTGACTCCGGGGATGACATGAATAGTCTAGCCCGTGATGTAATGACGCGTCTTCTGGACAGCGAATATCAAGGCTAAGCATTCTTTTTCCACCAGACTGTATCGATGTTCAGCACCGATCGTTGTGCGGCTGAGGTAGTAGATTGCTTGCTCATGGCTTTTATTGTTCTTCTGGGCTAAGAGGGCATCGAGAGAGTGATCCATTGCTCGAACGTACATCAAGAAGGGTATTCCTGTGATTAGAGGAACCAGGACTTGGAGGGTTTATCAAGTACCACTTAATGTCCTCGAATGCTTGCTGATATTCATCAGTCTAAACGAAAGACACACCTTTCTTCATTAGTTGAGTGAACGGTCTGCAGCGTACTGAGATATTTGAGATGAATCTCCTGATATAAGCAAGTCGTACCTGGAATCCTCGTAGCTCTTTTAGGTTGCATGGAGGACGCATCTCTTGAATGACTGACTTTCTCAGGGTCAACATGTATACCCTTAGAGATAATAATGAATTCGAGGAATTTGCCACTAAAGACTCCCAAGAATAACTTGGTAGGATTTATTTTGAGTTGATGCTGGCGCATTAGATCGAAAATAGTCTTTAAGTCTTGGATATGGTCTTCCTTTAAACGACTCTTGACAGCAATATCGTCGACATAGTATTCGACTATTTTTTGCAAATGCTCATGAAAAATGCTGATAGGTAGCACCAGCGTTCTTGAGACCAAATGGTATGACTGTATAGCAATAGACTCCCAGAGGAGTGCGGAAGGATGTATGTTTTTCATCTTCGGGATTCATCCTGGTCTGTTTATATCCAGAGAACCCATCCATGAAAGCATTCGTTCGAATTCGCAGGTGTTGTCGATCATAACATCACTGATTGGAAGAGGAAACTCATCCTTGGGACAAGCTGCGTTGAGGTCTCTAAAGTCTATGCAGACTCGGACCTTTTCTGTTTTCTTCATGACTGGGACGACATTAGCCACCCAGTCGGGATGTTGTTCCTTCCTAACAAAGCTACAGGCAATGAGCTTTTTGACTTCCACTTTTATGGCATCTATCATATCAGGTCGGAACCGTCGCTGTTGTTGCTTGATCGGCCTAGCATTTGGCTAAATGTTGAGCTTATGGGTAGCAATCTGAGGATCTAGTCCCAGCAGATCTTCATGGCTCCAGGCGAACACGTCACTGTATTCTCTAATGAGCTGGGTCAAGTCTTGTTTGTCTGCTTCAGAGAGGCTTTTGCTGATAAAGATTGGCCTTGGAGAAGCTTCTATCTCCGACGTCGATCTGGATTAGCTCGTCCTTAGTGAGTGGTTCATGCTGGTCGAAGCGAAGTTCCCATTGAGTATCTATTCTTTATGCCCAAGGCTCATCCTCATAAGTTTCGATAAAGTCATCATTGTCATTGCCTTCTGGTGTCACGACCCGCACCCAGTGTAGGGGTACGAGAAGTGGGTACGTCCAGCCTACGTCGCAGTGTCGGCGGTAGAACGCTGTTCTAGGTCACAATCACAACTAAACAAAATATGATATACTCTCCGAACGGAGGACAATCTCAGAAGATACAACTCGATCACAAAATCTAGAGGTAGATAAAAGCACGATAAGATAGATGTGAAATCTCAAAAGAGAAATACAAACAGAAGAAAATAAGTTCAAGTGTCTAAACGACACTAACATCTCAACATCCAGAAATAATACAACACAAAAGTCAAATACAAAAGACAAAGAAATAAGATAAGTAGCCTAGTAGCCTAGCCTAGGCAATAGGGATGGTGTCCACAGCTATAGCTGGATCCTTCTGAAGGTCCAACTCACAGGTATCATCTAGGTGTGCTCCGTAGCAGGTGGTACAGAAACCCTCAGTAACATATGTAATATTTTCAACAGGTTCAGTCAGGACATGAACGAGCACATATCTCTCACGCAATTCATATCATGGCAGAAAATGTAAAACAAGCAATAGAGTAAGATACGTGAACTGTAAGAATGTACATGAAAGGTAAGAGAAATATGGTAAACTGGAAATGTCTGTATGATAAGTAAGAACTGTAAGTGACTAGTGATTCAGAGCACAAGATGGTTATGTAACCGGCACGACGTTATACATGAGTAATCTACAGAGGTTATACACGAGTAAACTAATAGAGTAATCACAACCACTTCTACTCCCCCGTCTCCGATCAGTACACAAGGATCCAGTCAAGTTATGTTATTGTACACGAAGATCATGTGAGCACATGAGAGTACACAATTTCACACGATTTGTACACGAATACAAGGAGTACACGATATCCATGATAAAGTACACGAACACGAAATACCCGATGTATCCGCTAAGGAGATAATATCGCATGAAAAGATCTATATAGTACCAATCCGTGATAACAAGTGTCAGCATCAAGTAAAGTAGTCTAGAGCAAGAATATAGATCCTAACAAGTATGAAACGATCAGAGAATGTACTCGCCTGATACTCTGTGCAACTGATGAAAATAGATGTCTGCACCGGAGTCACAATGTCCTATTTAGAGCAATACAGGTTATGATGTGTTCAATATAAGGTAAATGAAGTATTACAATGCAAACTACATGATTTTTAGGTCAATCTAGGTCAAAGTCAACTCTGGGTCAAACCAAGTCAACATAGGTCATTCTAGGTTGTTTTAGCCTATATCTAAGTTTTTAGATTAGTATCTTGGTGATATTAGCAATACTAGCTAAAACTAGATAATAGGACCTCATATAGTGCCAATATCAAAACATACCTTAACATTCACTTAGTCTCACCCTCAGGTATCCATATATCATGTTGACACTAATACATACAAGGCAGTATGCATTAGCATGGTCTCCCTACCTACAGGAAACAACTCCCCCTTCCTCTAACATACAAGTCCTCACTCAAGTGTTCACACTATATAAATCCCTACATCAACTCAGTTGAAAGGGGATTAACCTCACCACATTCAATCCCTCTATACATGAACTACAAGACCAACTCCTTGATCCCAAATACTTGGGCAGCTATCAAGGGTCCCAAACCTCTCTGATACTAGGTGTTAGAAATTACTGATACTCTAACATTCCAATACCTTAACCTCCCTCCTATTAGTCTAGGACTGAACAAACATATCCCTTCATAACCTCAAACAAACCTATCTATACAATATATGCAACAAGTTCATACCTTAATCTACTGAACAGACAACCCAACCATTTGATGCTTCATCTGTCATTGCTACACTCACCTGGAGTATATTCCCACACTAATATCCTCATCTATCTACATCTGTTACCCCATCACTAGGAAACCCTCAACTAATCATCATACAAACATATATATAATATCCTATAATCCATCACCTATAAACTTGCCTACTAGTAATATATATTGCACCCATGTGAATAACTTATATATATATAGAATACACATCTATATAACTAACACATATATAAATACATAGAATCACATACATATATACATACAACTATATAACTTAACAACTGGACTTATTCCTAGGAACTAAACTCAGAACACATTAGGACACCCACACACATATCCTGTGATACCAAGTACCTAATTGATACTCACATGATGCACTAAACCCCAACTCAACTAAACCATGGCCTAAGGCCAACTGCTCTGGCCCATGGCTATTTGGCCAACACCCCCAACGGGAGGGGGACCCTGCTGCTGTGGACTGCAGCATGTTTGCTGCTGCAGATGCTCACTGCAGTGCCTGCCTGCTGCTTGCCAGGCAAGGCAATGCCAAGCCAAGGCAAACCAAGGCCAAGCTGCTGCTACCAATTGCAGGAGATTAGCTGCTACTCTGTTAATGTACTGCACCCAAGCTTAACCCTCATATCCTATATCATGTAACACCTATATATAGGTGTCCTAACATATAGGATAACTGACAGGTACCACAACTAACACAAGGATACTAACTATACTGATACTAACCTCACCCACATGTGCCCATCCTATCATTCCAATAATCTAAATGTCTGAACTCTCTAATACACTAATTACTGATACCTTACTCAAATCTCTAACCCAGCCACTGCACATTTATGGAATATATGATACATACTGTTACATGCAGACACTCACCTAACACGCACACTAGCACATGGCACTCGACTGATACATGGACACCACCTAACACTAAACACTATAGACACCCACTTGATACCTGGCCCAAAGGCCAACACTAGTACTGGCCTCTCTTGGACACAAACACACAATCTAATACCAAGATACCCAATACAAACCCTAACTCGAAACCCAAATACAAAGCAAAACCTGGAAATAAGAAGTGTATAAGTGTGTCAACATCATGTCAGCAAGGGGGGGGGGGGGGGGGGTGTCTCGTGTCCAGGCTATGTCCAATACTGTGTCGAATCTCACAAAAAAGCAAGTATCAGAAAACTGCATCAGTAATCATCGTGCTGCCATTTCGTGTACACGACACAGTGCATGAGACGACTCGTGGCTGTGCCTAGGGTTAGAGTGGACATAGGGCTAGGGTCTAGTCGACCTGTATCGTGTCCAGGTCGATTCATGCTCGTGTGTCGAGCACGTATCAGTAGCTCGACTCGAGAACACTCAAAGCAGTGCAAAAACCAGTGCGGGTCAGATCCCGTATCCGATACGACACAAGAGTGTCTCAAATCCGGGGAGGGGTCTGACAGTGATGGCCCCGACCCCTGTGCCAAGTGGCACGTGTCTACGTGTCCAATACAAAGAGAAAACAGGGTCGGGTAGCAGGGGACGGTGCACGGGCCTCGTGCCCGCGTCCGATTTGGACACGAAGATCATGTCAAAATGTGCTCAGAGATCAGGAAATCTAAATCACACATAATAGGCTACAGGATTATGAAATTAGTTTTGAAAATGGTTAACAAACAATTCATTGGGACATTTCATCAAACACGTTCAATAGCACTCCGATACTCATGCGATACGCATACCTAATGGGTTCGAAATCGAACCAAACTTGGTCTACATGTCCATGGTACCTAGATGCATGCATCTATGAAGAGACAACAGAAATTTGAAGGGTTTAGAGACCATTACCTATTGAGAGTTATATCTCAATGAAAAAGCCTAAGAATGAGATCCTTCTTCCAACTTGCAATGGTCCAAAGCCTCCAAATCCTTGTTAGCTAGCTTCTATAGACCTCCTCTACACTAGGGGAGTGTGATGCAAAAGACTAGGCTCAATTTGGAGTTAATTTGGAGAAAGTGGATGATTTTTGGGGAAGAAAACTATTAGGGCTTAAGGAGGCTATGTAAAAGAGGCAAGGGGGTGCAAAGAGATGTTATATAGGGGGAGGGAACCCTTTAATGGCAGCCAAGGGTTGTCTCTAGGGTTAGAGTTTAGTTCTAGGTGATTTAGAGGCCTCTACATGTATAATTCAAGGCCTTCTAGGTAAAGGCCCATGCTAAATATCTAACCTTAACAAGTATCCAAATCCTAACTTAATATCTAGATATTACTAACCTTGTCATGATGGAAGCTTCTAATGTAATATCTAGGCTCATGACTAATATCTAGGTTAGGGCAATTCTAGGTTAAGGCTTAACAAAATGATTAGCACAAAATTAATCAATCAAAATTCATTTTCACTAAAAGTCAAAAATGACCAAAAATATTATTAGCCTAAAAAGTGGTAATTAGCTACTCTAATCACATGGAATAGGTCCCCATGGTCATGGTTTGTCTCTAGGTTAATTAGTTCTAGGGTTACACTAGTAGAACACCAAAATCACAATACACCAATTTAATTAGTATTTAAATAATCTAAATTCACCAATTATTCATTAATAAGATTTAAATATATATTTAATAACAAACATGGTCAATTTTATAAAAGTTCAAAATTACCCTCATTTTAGAAAAATGGTGGTTACATCTGGGAATTCAGTTGTCACCATATTGACAGATAGAGTCAGTTGATGAACCTCTTCTATGCTGGTGTTCGAGTCCCATGAAGCGGAATCGGAAGAGTGAGATCGTATCTCTTCATCTGATTTAGATCTATCCGGGGTTGTGTTCGGCGTAATATAGCCTAACCCATGTCTGGTCTTGTTATAGTATTGTGATGACCTTCCTTTCGGAGCGGGTAGTCGAACATTAGTACGTCTACCTTTGCCTTCATTCAGTCCAGACACGAAATTGTAACCCATTTTTCGAATGATGTTTTTGGATTGCTGACTATAACGACGCAGTTGTATTCTTCCACGTTCGTCATTTTCAGAATCACTGTCGAGTATAGTTCTTTGGTTATGTTCTCTGCTAAAGAGGATTGCATGCTCCTCATCATTCCGAGGAGGAACTACGAAGAATGAATTTTGTACCGGTTCGTAAACTATCTCATCTTGAAAAGGTCGAATTGCTCCTAAGGTGAGAGGTTCGAAATTGTCCAGAATTTTTAAACAATATTGTGCATAATAGTTGACATCAATATACTACGAAGGAGACATTGTTTTATTGATATCTTCAGTCGCAAAAGTTACAACAACATTTGTGACCTTGGCTGGAGATATTGTCAGGTCGATAACAAGAGGAGAGACGGTTATCTTCTGTTCGAATTCGTCGACCAGGTCTGGGTGAACCCACATGATTTTGCCTTTAGCTGTTGACAGTGGTACCAAACTATCATTTCGTGTCGGCGGGAGCTTGACAATCTCCATAGTTGTCTTAGGTATCGGAACAACACCGTCAGGAACTACTTGTGGAGCGAAGTCTCTAAATTGCAAAGAGACGACGTTGGCTGTCATCGTCTTCTCTTACTTTTAGAGAGTGGTTGCTTCAGCGTTGATCAATTCCTGGATCTTTTCTTTGAACACATAGCACGTCCTGGTTGGATGTCCCATAAACCTGTGATACATGCAATATTTAGAATTATCAGTCTTACCTACTTCGTCTGGCCGTTTGATCTCCGGTAGTTGAAGTTTATTGCTTTTGATCAAACAATCAAAGATGCTCTTGAAGTCGTCGTCGTCGAAGGAATAATCCTCCTTGGGTCGTGGTGCTGCCCTCTGTGGAGGTGCTGTCGCTGTAGGTACTGGCTGACCTATATTGATGCTAAGGCCTCTTTGTCTTTGCGATTGTTTTGGTGAATACCGCTGCTAGTAGCGGGATGCTTATCCTTGTCAAGATTAGGCATCGGGATGTCTAATTGTTTGAACTTTTCAGCACTGTCTTCAGCTGCTCTGGCACTTACTATAAAGGAATCCCAATATTGAAATTGTGTCGGTCCCGTCCACATGCTGACAATAGCTAACAAGTTTGATTTGTAAGTATCTATTGTCAATGCGTCAGGAGTACCTAGAGACATTTTCGGGGCCTTTCGTCAGAAGCGCTCGATGAAACATTCAGCTATTTCATTGGGCTTCTGCTTGATTTTGGTAAGGGCGGACATAGTCATGTCGTGGGTTCCTTCATAGAATCGTTCCAGGAACATCTGCTTCAACGCTGTGAAGGATGTTATGCAACCATTCAGTAGGTTTCGATATCAGTCATAGGCAACACCCTCTAAGCATCCGACGAAGACTCTGGTAAGTAGAGCATCATTCTGCTGAAGGTGATTAGTCATCATCTCGAAGTGGTTGATATACTGACTTGGAGATGTGCTGCCGTCGAATAGCATTATAGTCGGTGGCTTGTATTTAGACAGAAATGTAACTTCTTTCTATTCTGCGGGATATGGTTGTTTGATCCCTAATTTCTGTAATCCCTCATTCTGCTTGAAAGTTTCAAACTGATTTCGCAGAAGCTTGACTGCTTCGAGAGGGTCTCCTGGTGTTTGAGGAGCAGCGGATTGATTTGAAGGGTTGGGATATGGAACTGCATGGTAAGACTACCCCCAGCACCGGAATGACTTGAGTAGCCTGTGCTTGAAGGTGTACGCCCTCCGGGACAGTGGTATTTAGAGGAGGTTGTACTCCAGAGCTAGTGTTGATAGATATCGCACCTGGTGCGTGTTCTTGGGTTAGAATTGGATTTATAACCAACAGAACAACATGTTGTGTCATAATCACCGTGTGCATGCTTGTAACCATGTCAGCCATGGCCTTCAAATTAGCTTCCAAGACAGCAATTCTCAATTCTTGGCTAGCAGAACTGGAAGCGTCTTGCTTTTCGTTCGTCACGTAAGCAGATACTTTTCTTGATATAGAAGATGAGTTGGTAGATAGAATGGTTTGATCAGAGTCTTCGCTGTCGGCATCGAAGTCTAACAGACTGCTACCCCCAGGGTTGGAATTGGGAAGATTCCTTTGACCGAGGAAGTCTCGGCTTCTTGATCTTGTGTTCTGGTAAACTCTTTCAAAAGAATCTGGGATTTGACCGTAGATTTGTCGACTCGACGGTCGCGATAAATTACACCTCGGACGTCTTCCACCCCCGGTGCTACGAGATGCTATGTTGATAGAAGCAAACAACAGTTCGTCTTCATCTACTAAGATCACAGTGGGAGATCGGGAGTGATCGGGAGATCGAGAGTAATTCAAACGGTTGAACACCGCCCGTTTTGCTAGCTTGCAACAACACTTGACGTCAACTTCATGTGAATAGCAGCGACATTTGTCATATATGATCATGTCATCCTCAACTATTAAGATCATTCTAGAAAAGCAGGGGTAATTCAAGCGGTCAAACACATACCGTTTGGCTGTCTTACAACAGCACTTGATTACAATTTCATGATACTGATTACAGTGATGTTCAGTCTGTGGAGTCATCGCTGCACGAGATGAACTCGTAGTCTTCCGCTTTTGTATAATGAGTTCGCGGAGATCTGGTACAGTAGCTGGAAAAGAAGAAGAAGATGAAGAAAGAGGCTGACTCTGCCAGATTACATTAGGAATATGATGTCTATTGCTAAACTTTTGAGTTCCCTGCTTATATAGTGCTTATACAGGACAATACTAAGTTCATTGGCATAGATGAGTGGATTCTGGCTCTTAGAAACCCTCATTTGTGCGTGAGTTAGCATTTGGCGCAGACTGCGTTGGAGTCTTTTGGCGCACCATCTGATTTATTTGTTCTGCTCTGCGCCTATTAATATAGGTGCGCATGTCAGCATCTGGCATCACTTGATTGCTAGTCTGTGACACCCTTAGCTTCCCATGTTCTGTTCTTGATATGCGCAGAGTAGGAGGTCACGGTGCTGGCCTGATTGGCGCGGGATCGCTTGGCGCAAACTAGTTTGGCATGGAGTAGGCAATATGCCTTGGTGCTCTGCACGTATTGGCACAACGCATTTGGCCCGACGCCTATGGGCAAAAGGAAGCAAACTCTGAACATAATCTACTTTCTTGGAAGTAGAGCTCATGTTCAGAGATGCTTTGGCACTGATTGGCACAAAGGCGCAATCAAGTGAGTTTTCCACCAAGTCGAGGACTGGGGAAGAGTGGGGAGTGGCCATAGGACGCTTTTCCTTGTCTTGGGTAGCAGCAACAACAATTGGCGCAACAGTTGACTTCGGAGTCCAGATTGCGCGTGCCTTGTTCTTGGCAGCAGCAGTGGTGGCGTGCTTGGCAGCAGCACGCTTGGCACCCCCAGCGCCAATTAGTTCCTCATAAGCAGTTTGGTTGAATTCAACGACCAAAGTCTCCCACGTCGTGTTGACCGACGCAACATCACATTGAGTTGTTACATTCTCGTCGGAGAGAAAGTCGTCCCCAGCAGAGTCGCCATTTTATTTGCGAAAACAAAATTTTTCCAAGAAAATCTACTAAAAACTAAGAAAAGAAAAGTACAAAGTACAATTTGATTCTGGAGAAGTACAACTTTAGGAATCTGATCAAAAGACGATCACTTTATCCCTTGGACGATGCGATGTCGAAGAAGAAATGCTCTGGAACGTGTTGCGGCAACTTCTCAGAAGATTATGATCATTCGTGATGCTTTTTAGAGTGATTTTGAACTCTATTTATAGAATTTTATGATAACTGTTAAGTAGTTACAGTGATTGGCGCACAACATTGTTTGGCGCACCATGTTTTGCTTTATCCATTTGTGCAAACGGTTAGCTTAACTGCATGAGACGCATGGCATTCTGTGAGAAAGTGTGCTTGGTCGTAGGCATTGTTGCATGTACGTTCTTTGAGATTACTGGCATGCGCGCCACATCATCTTAACTGCTTCTAGATTAGTTGAATGTTTGGCGCCAGTTGATGAATGACGCATGGTGTTGAGGAGCGCCAATTGACGAAAAGCGCTTAAATATTGATCCTGTGAGGAGTTAGCCACTTTGCGCCAATGATAAATGGTGCAGAGTAACTGACAAAGCTCATTATGATCGGTCTGACATAATCTTCCTTGAGCGTTGTGCGCTCGGGATTTGAAGGGATGTTTCTCGACTTTCGTGTTGTTGGTCATTATGACTGACGACTTAGCTTCTCGAGGAAGCTTACACGTGGCAGTCATGCGCTATTTAATGTCCAGCGCCATTTAATCTTGTCGCTATTTGACACCGGGTGCTATTTAATTGTTAGGTCATAGCGCTATCTGTAAGTAGCGCAATGCATTCTTTTGACATTTTTGAAGCTTCTACACAAATTCTGTGAAATCAGTTGCCTTTTCTTTTGCTATCATCCCACGGATTTTCTGTAGAAATTCATCATTCCTCTATGTAGTTTTGATTTTCTCAAGTAGACTCGACTCAAGTTGAAATTGAGCTAACTGTACATCCTGACCGCAAACCCGAAGCTCGATGCCCATATTTTCTAAGTCTTCCAATATCTTTGCTCCTATTGATAGGGTTCTAATGAATTTACGGCTCAATGTTTCTGCTACAACATTCGTCTTGCTTGGGGAATATGAAATGGTTAAGTCATAATCCTTGATAAGCTCCAACCACCACCATTGTCTCAAATTCAAATCATTTTGCGTGAATATATACTTGAGGCTCTTGTAGTCAGTGATCATTTTGCAAAACATTCCATAGAAATAGTATCGCTATAACTTTAAAGAAATACAATCCCAACCACTTCCAAATCATGAGTAGGGTATTTTTTCTCGTGTGGCTTCAACTTTCGAGAGGCATACAAGATAACTTTTCCATTTTGCATCAACACACAATCCAAACCCAGACCCCGCACATCACTGTAGATCTGAAATCCCTTACTATCGTTGGAAGCGCAATAATTGGTGCTAAAACGAGCCGCTGCTTTAACTCATGAAAGCAAGTCTCGTAGTCATTCGTCTACTCAAATGCGACTCCCTTATTGGTGAGGTGAGTCAGAGGTGATGCAAGTTTCAAAAAATCCTTTACGAATCTCCGATAGTAGCCCACCAAGCCAAAAAAACTTCGAATGTTACTGGCTGATACATGTCTCTTCCAATCCATGATTGCTTTAACTTACTTCGAATCGACTGCAATACCTTCTGGTTGAGATAACATGACCAAGGAGTGACACACTGCTCATCCAAAATTTGCACTTGCTGAACTTTTTATATAACTGATGCTCTCATGGAGTCTGCAGCACAATCCTTAAGTGTTATGTATGGTCTTTTTTGCTTTTCGAATAGACTAAGATATCATCGATGAACACGGCCACAAACTTGTTAAACTAAAGATTTGAATACTCGATTCATCAAATTCATGGATGTGGTTGGGTCATTGGTCAAACCAAATGGCATAACCAAGAACTCATAGTTGCCATATCTTGTATGAAACGTAGACTTAGGCACGTCCTCTGGCTTGATCTTCCACCGGTGGTAGCTAGAATGAAGGTCTATCTTAGAGAAAACTAACGCACGCTGCAACCGATAGAACAAGTCATCGATTCTTAGCAATGAATACTTATTTCTAATGGGGACCTTGTTCAACTCTCGACAATCGATGCACAACCTTATCAATCCATCTTTCTTCTCAACAAACAGGACCGATGCTCCCCATGAAGAGACGTTGGGACGAATATATCCATGGTCTAGCAATTCTTGCAATTGGATCTTGAGCAACTTTAATTCTACAGGGGCTATTCTCTATGGAGTCTTGGATATCGGTCGGGTATCTAAAAATGTGTCGATGGTAAATTTTATCTCTCGATCAGGAGGCATGCCAAGTAGCTCATCTGGAAACACGTCTGAAAATTTTGCCACAACGTCAATCTGCACTGTGTCTGCACCATCCTTTCAAGTGTCTCTAACAGAAACCAAGAATCCTTCACAGTCAGAGCATGACAACCATCGACCCGATATAGCAAAAATAATCATGGTTACCTTTAATGCTGAACCACATGATTACGAGAATTCAATTTCTCCGAACAGACGAAAAACGACTTATTTTTGCGTAGTCGATCATCGTAGAGCAAGCATCGAGCCAATCCATATCCAAAATGATGCCATACTCCTTAATATCTAGGACTATCATATCTAGAGACAATATCCTACCTATAACACGAATACGGCCATCTCTACATATTAAATTAGCAGGCAAATCCAGTCCAGATGGGATGGTAACACTAAGGTTCATATCTAACAAAGACATCTTTAACTTATGGTACTCGATAGATCTGCCAATGTGAACTATGGGTTGTACCTGAATCAAATAAAACTCGAACTAAAATATTGTTGAATAGCAGTATACCTGATAAGGCAGTATTCGAGGCATGCACCTCCTCCTAAGTCATAGCAAAGGCTCAGCCTTGCCCATTGGAACGACGATTTTGATTGTCTTGCGGTGTGGCCTAGGGAGCCTGGGGAACCTGACTACGGTTCTTTTGATGCTAATATTGTGGAGGATGTTTTTCAGTCTTTCGTCTTGGCAGTAACGTGCTATGTGGCCCACGCGACCACACTTGAAGAATCCTTCATCTGGAACTACAATAACTAGCCAGGTGCCTACTGCGATTGCATTGGTACAATAGAGCCCTTTGTTTTGCCCTTGATAGCCGCCATTTTTGTGACACTTTTGCGCGTTGTTACCTTCCGTGGTACTAGGGTGCTTGTGGTTAGAATTCTGTACAGCACTGGAAGTAGTAGAAGGGTATTGAGGCTCTAGGGCGAGGTCATGGTTGAGCGACTCCCTCATCATCTGCTACTACGGGACCACGATGTGTGCCTGAATGGAAGACCGCCGACCTTCTTCTAATCTTCGAACACAAGTCAACGCGTCTGGAAGTTAGGAGCTAGCAAACATGGCCAGTCTTTTGAACTCTGCTATATATTGCCACACGATCATGCTCCCTTGCTTGAGCTGAACAAACTCGTTTTCCTTCTGCCGACGAACTGTTGGAAGGAGGTATTTGTCTTGAAAAGCCTTTCAGAACGTGGCCCAAGAGGTCCATGCAGTCTTGTCATTACAAAGTATCAGTTGCTTTTGCACGTCCCAGCAATCATGTGCGTTCATGTGTAGTTGAAGTTGTGCACACTCTACCCTCTTCGACTTGTGAATACCGAGTAGCTCGAAGTGGTCCTCCAACTTTATTAGCGAGTCCATCACCATGGAAGGATTTTTAGTCCCTTCGAACGAAGTGTTGCACACTTTCTTGAATTCTGAGATGTCAAATATGGAATTCTTCTCGCTTGCAGGTTGGGGCTCCTTCACTTCGACTTCTACGGATTCAACTACTGCAGCCGTTGTCATTGAGCAGTTGTGGCAACAATCTTTTGAACAATCTGTTGCAGTGTATCCAACTGTTTATCTTGTACTTGGAACTGCACCTCGAATCGAGTCTCGAACTGACTTTGTCGTGTCTCAGCTTGCTTTTACTGACCTTCGGCTTGCTGTTGCTGCGTCTCCAACATGCGCATCATTCTTTCTATTAGATGGATCGAGGGTTCGGCTTTTGAGTTGCTAGAGCTACTCGATGTGTCCAAATTGTTCCGTTTTGCCATATCTTCCAAAAGAAATAACTCACATTAGTCTTAAAAAATATTATGGATTTATTATATGGAACATCTCATAAACACGGGGTCAAAGGTTCAATTCAAAAAAACTTGTGTCTATTTTCAAAGATTTTCAAAACGAGAAAGCCAAGGAAGTAAAATCGTACTCTGATACCAATATATCACGCTCCAATGCTACCAAATCGATAAGTCTCTACTAGGTGTGATATCGCACAAGCCTATGTTGTGCTTGTACAAGACGTGTTCGTGTACATTTTGAAACATCGAGGTTTTGTAGAGATTTGTAATAGAATTTAAGAAGACAACTTGAGTATCATCATGGCATAGATTTGAATAAATATTTTGATTGATAATTCACATCATTACATAGGTTTGATACAGCTGAGTAAATGGTGTCGTACTGGCTTCCAACATTAACAATGAAAAAAGATACATCGTTCCATACATAACATTGCTTTACTAGAAATAAAATATATATACACCATCGACGGAAGTCTTCCAAATGTTGCTTAGAAAGCTTCAAAAGAATATGGACATTACTTCAGCTAAGCAAGAAGGCTTCGGCCTCGTGAACATTTTTTTGTCTCAAAAGAATATGAACATTACATTTTCTATCTTCAAAAGAATATGAGACAAAATGTAACGACATAATATACTATGATTCTTACCCATGCCAGAGTCTCTTTTCCTGCAACAAAACTTATCATGTCCTTCCCTGTGAACCAAACTTCATTAGCCAAGAAGTTAATATACATGAAGGTCACAGGCACCACAAGTCATCCTAGACCATAACTTGGATAAACTACGATCCTTTTAGCGTGGGTAGCGAGCCCCACTGAAAGTTTTCGAATTAGCACAGTTATCCATGTTCCTCCTAGGCCGAATCGACCTTGTGGCCGCGACAACCGTTCGAGGAACCACTACAAGAAAAATGGCTTTTTTGACAATTTTTTCCATCAAGAAAGAATTTTCTTGATCGTTTCGCATCCCTCATCTAGGACAGAGTCGAGAAAAGTCTCCATTTTTCTTAACAATTTTCTCGTTTCATTTTCTTACCCGTCAAGTAAAAGAATGATCTCGAGGGTTTTAAACTGTCAAGAAATTATAGAAAAAAACCGTCAAGCTAAATAGGAACTTTGTGCACAAGTTGTCCATGACTATGCATTCCTAAGAAACTTAGTTATTCAATTACAAAATACAAAAAAAAACTTGATATTTATAGTGCATTCTAATTCCTTCGAGCAATCGTACAAAATTTTCATACTACACTTGCAACATACATCCATGGAGTTGTATCTATTTAACAACATTTGATATGACAAACATGCAACATTACCATGATTTTCCATTTTATATGACAAGCAAACACACATTATGGTTACTCTCTATGTCTAGTTCTTTTTATTAACGGTATCATTGATCGATAGACAAAACAAGAAAGTTCATTTGTTAAGAGTGAAAATAAAGAAAGAAGGATCAAGCTACTCTATGTTGGAGAATTGTCGAGAGAAAGAGGTCTCCAACGATTCAATCACGCTACGCTGACGTAGTCACCTGCATTTGCACCAACAGAGGGTCAATACTCTTCTTATCTCTCTCCCAGAATAAGATATGAATACGTAAGTCGATGAAAGGCAGCAATAAAAACCATCGAAACATTCATGAAAACGTATTCATAAACCAACATCGAAAGCATCAGCAAAACCAACAACGAAAACGAACAGTGGAATGGTTTGAGAAAGGGACTCTTATATAGAGTTCTTCTCCAAGACACAATCTAATGTATTTGAGACCTGATTCCGAAGAAATCAAACCAAAGAGAGGAAAAGACTTAATTCAATCTGCCTCGATCAATTGATGCCGATAGGATAGTCAACACAGTGCCCCCGAATGGGAAGCGTGGCACTACAAACTCACCCAACGCCCAAGTAGGGGTGAGCAACGGTTCAGTTCGGTTCAAACCAAACCGTTTTTCAAAAACCGACTAAACCGTAAACCTTATTTTTAAAAACCGTAAACTGAACCGTTTTTATTAAAACAAAAAAAATCGAACCGATTAAAAAAATCGGTTTTTGGTCGGTTCGATTGATACAAAGACAAAGAAGTAGAAGAAGAGCAAAGAAAACTGCAATTATTTATCAAACAAAAAATTGCAATTCAATTAAAAAAAACTCGACAGAAATTAGACTCTACCAATGTTTGCTTAAATTAAACTATCAGCTCTGCAGAAGCCGATAGATCTTGCAACAAAATGTTTGAAGCCAAAAGATTACATATTCATCAATATGATCAAATTGAACATAAAACTGCATAATAGCCAAATTGGAATTACCATGAACAACCAGCACATACAAGATTTTATTGGTCTTATGAATACACATGGCATATATTCATTTGGATTTCGTTGTATGATACCATAATACCTCCCAGAAATTTGAAATCAAATGTCACACACAAGAGAACATACCATTTCAAGCAAAGATTTTGCATCGTTCTCCGCCATCTGGATTATGCTGTGAGCGAGATCTGGCACCTTCCTCGAACGACGACTTCAGCCTCCTACTCGAAGACGCGCTCAAGAGAGGGAGAGAGATGAGAGAGCCGCCATGGGAGTACTTCGAGAGAGAAAGACGTCATGGGAGTCCTCCGCCATGGGAGTACTTCAAGAGAGACGTTGTGAGTCCTTTAGTAGAGAGAGAGAGGAGAGAGAGAGAGAGAACTCTCTCTTCCTGGAGAGAGAGGCGGTGGCAGAAAAAAAATGAGGAGAGAGAGGCTTTAGGTTTAGGTTTTTTTGCTTATATATAGAATGAGGGGTAAAGAAGTAACTACACAATCGGTTTTCGGTTCGGGTCGAAAACCGGATCCCAAATCCGAGACCCGAACCGAAAAACCGAATATTAGCCTTTGGACAACTGACATCCGACCCGTTACATTTAAAACCGAATTCGGGTCGGTTTTCGGCCCAAAACCGTAATCTGCTCACCCCTACGCCCAAGGGTGAGTCCCAGGGTTTCTGAGGACATCAATAATAGTCACTGATGTCTATCCTTCCTTGAAATGTTCGGGGGACAAACTCGGTATGGAGATGTTGAGAGAGCCATGATCACGTTCCTCCAGGGTTACCTATATCTATTAATTATACAAATGCTATAGATTGTAAGGCGCTAATGGAGTTCATTCAAGTTCGGCTGGAGGGATGGCAAGTCCAGCTGCTCTCGTTTGGCAGGCAGATTGAATTAGTGATGGCGGTTATTACTGCTATGGCCATATAGTGGCTGCAAGCTCTGTTGACCCCGTAAGTACCACTAAATTGATAAACAGGAAATATGGCGACTTCATATGGAGAGAGGGAGGGTGTACATGCAATTAGCTGGGATGAGTTATGCAGGGCTAAGGAGTACATGTACAAGACCTGCACTGTATGACATGCCAAGGGGTCCAGAGTGTGGAGATCATTGAATGCCCAGTGACCTGGCTGGTATCGCAACCGGTTTGGATTACCAACACTGCCAAGACATACGCTACCAGAGGTATTGGAAGAGATAAAGAAGTTTGCCTAGACCAAGGGTATGTGATAGCTTATAGGAGAATGTGTGTAACATTGGTGGCTGTGGTCTGGCACATATATGGAGGTAATGGAACAGCCGGATATATGAGTTGCTTACTACCCCCATCATTGGCTTGCAACATAACATAGAAAATGATGTGATACATTCTTACATATCTGCTCCTCTGAGAGGAGTCCCATTCTCCTTATACATAACTGTGGGTGTCTAGGACATATAGTACGTCCTAAACATCCCATCTCTACACAATTAACATAGCTGGGGAGACGTTACACTAACTTCGTGCATGACCAAAGCAGGAACACCAGGGGCAACCGAGGGAACCCATTCGTAATCCACAACCTGTTCTATATCATCTCCCCACTGGGAAGCAGTTTGATACTCCTTGGCAGATTATCTGTGGCTTCGATCTCCACAAAGGCTCTAGCATAAGCAAGCCGTTACCTTTTCTCCGTCAATACGTCAGTTTCGCGGTGGAGTGCTTACCAGGCTCGCCATTTTCATAATTGCCGATGTGCTCCATAGTTGCGGAGACAAGGGTGGACCATATGGGTCTACTGGATTGTAGGAATACCTCGGATTCATTTGGATTTCGTATAGCGAGAGAAACGTAATTGTTGAGTGGAGATTGTTCTCGGACTCATGCATAATGCATTGGTATTTCCCTTAAAGACTTTTCCACATAAATTACTTGTCTTTGTGTTTGAGATTTGTTTCCGCATGGTGGGTGGTAGTGGGTGGTGGACTCAATTCCATCACAAAAGTCAGATTGTTCTTTCTCCAATTTCATATTAAGACGGTTAAAATTAATAAATAGCTACACAACAGTTACTTTCAAGGAAAAAATACACAACAGTTTACACCCATAGAATTGCATGCCTTTCAGATAAAGGAAAAGTTGCATTACTGGATTGGCGAACACGAAACCGAATAATTAGTGGGATTGCTCGAGGACTTCTGTACCTTCACCACGATTCTATCTTCAGAATTATTCATAGAGATCTCAAAGCTAGCAATATTCTACTTGACGAGGGGATGAATCCAAAAATTTCGGACTTCGGTATGGCCAGACTTTTTGGTGGTGATGAAACTGATTTTAATACCAGAAAAGTCGTCGGTACATAGTAAGTATGAAATCACAATCAGTTTTGAGTTACATAGTACTTTTTTTATTTGGAACTCGACAATGTAAGTTTGTTATGATGGTCCATGCAGTGGATACATGTCTCCTGAGTATGCTATGGAGGGAATTTTCTCTTTGAAGTCAGACGTGTTCAGTTATGGAGTCTTAGTACTGGAAATTATAAGTGGAAAGAAGAATAGAGGAGCATATGCATTCTCTCCTTATCTAAACCTCGTATCACATGTAAGTATAAGCTTGACCGGATCATCTCACTACAAAAAAAAATTTATGACGGCTAAAATATATTATAAATAATTTTTTATAGCTTTTTATTATGCACCAAGTGTTATCAATACCAGTATTACAAATGAAGTTTGAATTTTTTATTCCTAAAACGTTTCGAATTGTGATGTTGTACCTTTGTCCAGGCATGGAGTTTGTGGAATGAAGGTAGGATCTTGGAGCTAGTTGATGAAATGATGAATAACGACTTTCCTCTAAATGACGTCTTGAGATGTATAAAAGTCGGTTTATTGTGCATTCAAGTCGATCCAGACGATAGGCCGTTGATGTCTTCTGTAATCGTAATGTTGGGTACTGATGTAGCATCTTTACCGGAGCCTAAGAAGCCTGGTTATGTTGCAAGAACTCGTCCGATGGTAGATAATCAAGACTCATCTACATCAAACGAACTGACAGTCACACTCGATGGTAGATAAGTAGTATGTTCTTCAAATCATGGTGTAGATATGTAGGTATCAAAGTATTCTGCCTGACTTTGCTTAGAAGTTTCCTTGAGTACGTGCTCACTTTCACGAACAAATTTGAGTGCAATTCTCTGTATAGTTATTGATTAATTAGAGAAATCAAGTTACACTCAGGACCATTGTATTTGCATATTTTGTATAATATATATATGTTGCATTGTATGGTGAGATGAAATATTGTTACTAGTGGATGATTTGCTGTTGGAAAGCCAACTATACAGAAAATTTCAGATAGAGGGAAGAAGTTCATATCAATTGCGTAAAAGAGGGAAGGTTTTGGAAAATTACTGCTAGAGGAATTTGGTGCCAGTGCAACTGGCGTCGATTTTTTTTATTTTTAACTGGCGCCAGTTACACCGGTGCCCAACAAAAAATATATATCAAAAGTTGGCGCCAGTGTAACTGGCGCCGAGCAACTTTGGGCTGAGTGCTGTTGTATTTTTTTTTTCCTTTTTTTCCCTTTTTTATTCATTTTTTTTTTTTGGGTTAGGGTTAGGGTGGGGGTAGGGGGGGTTTGAAATTTCGAGGAAGTCGTACGGTTTTATTTTTTGGCGCCAGTGATACTGGCGCCGGTCTTTAAAATTAAGATTGTTTAACGTTCGGATTGCAACGTTCATTTTTTCGACCGTTGGATAGTTTCCTTTAAATAGAGGATGGCATAGCTTTCGCTCACACCAAACCAGACGCTCTCACTCCTTTATTCTCTCAACCAGAAGCTCCCTCTCTCAAGTTTCTGCTGTATTCAAAACCCTCCATTCTGCAATGGATCAAAGTATAAGACTATGGTGCTCGCATGGAGGTACAATAAACGGTTTATCATATGAAGAAGGTTTTACCAAAATTTTTATAACTGATTGTAGTATCACATTAGATAGCTTACACAATTTGATTCTTGAAAGTTTTTCTATTCAATATGAATTTATATTAAGACACGTTTATGAGACACATTATTTTTTATTAGATTGTCAACAAGCTTGGAGTTTTGTTCTTGAAATTAATTTGCAATTGCCATTTATAAGTATTTTTGTAATGCAAGTACCACAAAGACTTGACTATATAAGTACTCAACGCGTTTCTAATTACAAAGCGGGTCTGAGCTCTTCTAGACAAGTTCCTATTTCATCTCATGAAGAAGATGATACATTAGCTTTAGATAGTAACGATGATTTTGATGATTTTCAAAGTATTGCGGATAGTGATGATTTAGTTGAAAATCTGGATGATGATATTGAAGATAATGACAATAATGGTACCACAAATGAATTATTTGTCGGACAGTATTTCGATAGTCGTTCTGTATTTAGAACTTTTATCAGTGACCTAGCAATTGAACACAATTTTACATGTTCAGCTAGTGTCATGATCAATGCGAAGGGAATTATATATACCTGTAATCAACCAACTTGCAATTGGAGAGTATATGCTAGACCTATTCGTAGAGGTCATATTTTTCAGATTGCTACATTAGAAAATCGACATTCTTGTTAGCTGGGCTCACAACAGGTTCTCATCCATTGGCAACTAGTTCATGGATCAAAAATAAGATAATTAATATAATTAGGGATAATCAGTCATATAGTCCATCACAAGTTGTTATGGATATACACAGAGGACATTATATTAATATTTCCTACTCTAAAGCTTGGAGAGCCCAAGAGATGGCATTAGCTGAAATAAATGATAGCTACTTTGATGCATATGCAAGTCTTGAAGAGTATAGTTTTAGAATTATCGAGTCAAATCCAGGTAGCAGTTGCTTATTAAAGACTACTTAAAATAATAGCTTTCAAAGAATTTTTATTTGTTTCAAAGCTTGTATTGACGGTTTTTTTGAGTTGTTGTTTACCAATTATTAGTACTGATGCTACCTTTTTGTCATCTAAATACCAAGATATCTTATTTATTGCTTGTGCTTATGATTCGAACTATAAACTTTATCCAATTACTTATGCTGTTGTGGAAGGTGAGAACATGGAATCCTGGACATGGTTTTTAACTAGTTTGAGAACATCTTTTAAAACATTTTTTAATGAATGGAGTATAATTTCATTTATTTCAGATAAACAAAAGGGGTTGCTTCATGCGATGTGTTTAACCTTTCCTGAATTACGTCATTTCTTTTGTATTCAGCATTTTAAATAGAATTTGAAATCAATTACGAAGATTAAAAAGTTTCATATAATGCTTAACTCTCTTGCAAGATCATACAACAAATCGGAGCTGATTCATGGTTTGAAATAATTAAAGCCGAAAACATAGACATGTTTAATTGGCTTGTTGGAGTAAATGATGAAATGCGTACTTTTTCACATTGGAGTACTGTATATTCTTCTTGTTCTAGATTAGATATTAACATTTCTAATCTTGCAGAATGTTTCAATAACCGGGTTAAGAATTTACGCGATAAACCGATAACAATACTACTTGACGGCATTAGAGCTAAGATTATATCTTTACAAGAGAAGAACAGACAATTTCCTCAAAATCTTGAAACAGAGTATCGTCCGAGAATGCTAAAAACAATTGGTAGGATAAATAGAGAAAAACACCAACTGCATGTGTTGCATACTGAGGGTTATACATTTGAAATATTAGATCGTGCAACAAATAGAACGTATGTAGTACACTTAGATAAAGGTTATTGTTCATGTTTACGGTGGTATCATACGTACATACCATGTGTGCATGCTTGTTATGCGTGTAAGTCTTGCAATTCTAGTATCACAAATTATTATTGTGACATATTTTATACTAACAAGTTAAAAAGTGTATACGAGCTGCATCTGGAACCAATTCCACTGCCATACGATCTTCAAAGTGCTTTGGTTAGAGGACAAATTGGAGTACTAGATGTAAGACACAAAGCTGGACGGCCAAAGAAGAACTGCATCAAGTCGAATGATGAATCGACAAGAGATTTACGTTGCAGTAACTGCAATGGACTTGGTCACAACAAAAGAAAATGTACTAATCAGCCATCAAGTTGGTCATGAGAGATTTACATTGCAGTTTGTAATATTTTATCGTACCATTCAAGATATCATTTTCAAATTGTTATATTAGAACACTGCAATTTGTAATATTTTATCGTACCATTCAAGATATTATTTTTAAATTGTTACATTAGAACACCAACGACATAATCATCTACCAAAACTAACACGACCTCTT
This sequence comes from Iris pallida, assembly GCA_029216955.1. NCBI lineage: Eukaryota > Viridiplantae > Streptophyta > Magnoliopsida > Asparagales > Iridaceae > Iris > Iris pallida. Next base: position 21,796,175 of record JANAVB010015000.1, on the reverse strand, counting down.
CTAACCCACCGAGCGTAATCTCTTTCTCTATTAGGTCTGAGATTTGGAGGATCAAATCAATTTAGAGGTGGATCCGAATCCGTTTCCTCTTGAGTTGGCATTGGAGGTGCTGGAGTTGACAAGAATGTCACATACTTCGCTATGTCTCCGAACCAATCTGTAGGACCGGCCTAGGAGATGCTCTCTCTAACAACGTGGTAGAAAGTCCCCTCTCTATACTGGTAGGAAGTCTATTCTCCAGCATGGTATGAAGTCCCCTCTCCAGCATGGAAGGAAGTCCCCTCTCCATACTGGTAGGAGACCATACTGGTAGGAAGTCCCTTCTCCAGCATGGTAGGAAGTCCCCTCTCCAGAATAGTAGGAAGGGACCTCCTCTTCATGCTCGTATCTAGTAGAATAACGGCTTGCCGGATGAATAATTCGGTGGAATATGTACCAGAGGCAAATGTGGCTCTCGGCCACGTAAAACATCATAGTTTATCCAAGCCGTCATCCGTCGCATAAGATCGATCATCGTATGCGGCCGCCAGGTGGAACTTTCACTCCTCCTAATTTCTCTTTCCATTTCTATACCTTGAAGTTTAATTGATTTGGAGGATATTTTTATTCAAATAAATTGAATTTAGCAAAATAGTAAAATACACGATTGAAAAAATAAAACTTACGAAATCGATAAGTCTGTTTATTATTGTGTGCATGCTTGTATCATCTACAGCTCTATTAGTGAACCGCGACTCCTCAAATTTATAATCTCTATTGAAAACACGCGGTGCTCTCCATCTGTCACTACCACATTTCCAGATAAGGGTATTTTTGTCATTTTGTATTGTTTATATAGTGGGTATTTTTTTATTAATTAAATATGATTGTGGCAGTTATTAGTTGACTGACCCATTAATTGAACTTTAACTTGTGAACCCAATTAGACTAGACATGACCACTTGAGCCCACAATCTAGGATGAACACAACTAGCTACATTTAAGTCATGTTAGGCTTAGTTTAGACTAGAATTTAATCCAATACTTAGTGTACAATTAACCCTTTAATTAGGAGATGGTTCATGACTTGAGAGGGTACATTAGACATTTTAGAGGCATTTTAGGGCTCTCTCTCTTGGCTAGAATTAATGAGCCATTAAGTCATCTTCTTCTTCATTAATGAGCCTCCACAAAATCCTAGAAAGAGCCCCCTTCCATTTCCATGGATTCCTACCTTTGAAGCTCTCCCAAATTCTCCCAAACACCTCCAAAACCTTCATTCTTCAAGGCTAGGAGCTTGGAGACCAAGGAGCTCGTGGGGAAGTGTCAAGAGAGGAGGAATTTGTGTCCAACTTGACACAAGAGCATCCACAAGAGATTTTATTAGGAAATCAACTACCAAATAGGTAAAACCTTGCATTTTCATAGTTTTAGATCCTTCTTCATGCATGACACCTTGTAGAAACACCCACATTGGTTAGGGATACCCTTGGGGAGGTGAGCAAGGCTCTAACCTTCCTTTTTGTGCATTTCACATGGGGTTTTTGTGCCAGACTTGGGGAAATCCGAGGAGAGCCCCCAAGTGTTTGATGAAATGCCTCATAGGCTATTTTGGGTTTTGTTTTCAGTTTTGAGCATGTGATTTTATAGGTTATTCATTAGTTAGGCTTTCTATATGTTTTTCTAATGATTTCCTATGTATATATATATAAATAGGAGCTACATTATACTGTGTTATGCATGTATGTTATTTATATGTATGTGTGTGGAGTTTGTGAGATGGGGGAATGTATATATATGATTATATTGTATGTCTTGTTCAGTCAGTGAAAATTGGGACTGTTAGTGTGCACATGAGGAGGGGGCCGGGCTAATTAGCAGTGGCCATTGGCCTGTGCTTGAGTGAGTGCATTGAGAGCAGAGCAGTTGGCCATTTGGTCATGGGAGTGCTACATTTAGCTCTAAGAGCAGGAGGGCATTTGGCATTTAGGTTGTATCTTGGAGTGTTAGGATGTTAGGATATCCTAGTATCCTAAGATTAGTTGGTTCAGAGAATTGAGTTGGGTTTCAGAGTTAGATATTAGTAGCAAATTTTGATAAGTTAGTGTGTTATTGTATAACAATAGGTCATTGTGGTATCTGTTAGTATCTTGGCCATGTGAGTTAGTGTCAGTTATTAGTATGTATCAGCAATTGTGAGGGGAGCAAGGGGGTTTGGCCAATTGGCCTTGAGTATCAGCAGATTGGGTCGGGTTTGGATCTGTACAGAGCAGCTGGGGATGGCCCTCCCTGCAGGGCATGCAGCAGTGGCATGTAGCCACTTGGGTTAGGAGTTTGGTCATCTTGGCCATTGGCTTTGTTTGTATCAGAGATCAGTGAGTTTTGAGTTAGTGTATTTGTTACTTTATATTAGGATATTGAGTTAGTTATATGTCAGTTTATGTTAGGAGGAAGTATGTATGTTAGTGTTAGGATTTTGAGTGATGTATCAATGATTCCTTGAGTGTAGTTTTGGCCCTTGGCTTTGAGGTATCATAGTATATCCTAGTGTGGTATCAGATGTTAGTCTCATGAGTATCCTATATAGGTTTTTGGTTCAGAAATAGGACTTGGGTAATCTGAGAATGTTAGATAGGATATTTAGTTAGTTGTATGTTAGTTCATGTTAGAGGGGTTAGTGTTATGTTAGTATCCACCATATAGGTTGGTACCCTAAGCTAACATTGGTTAGTATTTGGTTGTGGTTAGGAGATTGTGTGAGTGTGTGAGTGATAGAGAGAAATTGGTTAGTGTAAATTGTGTGGCATGGCTTTGCTTGATCTTGCAATGCACTATGCAATACAGAGCAGCAACATGCAGTGAGAAGTTGCAAGCTCTTAGCAATGCAGCAGCAGCTAATGGCTTTGCAGCAACATTTAGCTTTTGCAGAACATTGCAGCTAGCAGCAGTTGCAATTGCAACCTGAGCATGAATTGCATCAGCAGCAGCAAGCCTATGCAGGGCTTACATCATCAGGGAATGGCAAAGGTAGTAGCAGATGTTGCCCTGCTGCACTAGGCAGTAGGGGATATCCTTGGGGCAGTGGGTTAGGCCATGTGGCTTTTAGTGAGAAAGATGGTTTGTGGATAGTAAGGTAATGAGGATTACCTATTGTTTTAGAGTGAGGAATCTAGATGTATAGATAGAATATTATCTATATATATATGTGTTGTGTGGTATATGATATATCTATATACATATTGTATTGGGTATTTACCTATTAGCAAGGTAATAAGGATTACCTATAGCCTAAGGTAATAGGGTATATCCCATATGTAACATATAGGGTAATAATAGGCTAAGGGGTAAATTTAGGGTAGGTAATGACTTTTAGATAGATGATCTAACCATGGTTGACCAAGGTTGACTATTTTGACTGAAAGTCAACTGTAAGTCAATATTTGACCTAGATTAGACTAGGGCTTGACCAGGGTTGACAAGTTGACCAAAAGTCCACTGTGAGTCAATACTTGACCTAGATTGCATATCACACACTAGAAACTATACCTAACACTATTAAACCCTATTTAACACATGTATACTCATCTATAGGTCTGTGACTCTACTTTGAGCCTCGATTTATATTGACAGCTTAGGACCGCAGACGAGTACATTTTCTGATAATTTTCATTGCTTTGATATTTTCTATATCTTTTCAGTTATAGTATTTTACTTGATTTTCAACACGAGGATACACAGACTAGTATACGTTGGATCCTGTCATGAGATGTTATTTCCGGTTTACCTGGTATATTGGTACATTATTTAATCTTGTTTCTTGTACTTGTATAGACACTGATTTGGGAGTGGGCTGCCCCCCTGCTTTTTGAATTCTGTGTCATGACGTGTCATGGTTGGATCCATTATACTATTCAGGGATGGAGAGTTATTAGAGGTTATGTGATCAATACCCCTCCTGTTTACTACTTGTGCATAGCTTCACCCTCGCCATACGAAGGGTGTAGCCTGACCTGATACTACTTGTACATAGCTTTCCATTTTGGCTGGTCTGATCCTCTATACTACTTGTGCATAATCGGTCAAATGGAACAGCCTGATCTGGACCCAAGCCGACCATATAACGCTCTATATCTCAAGGCACCGTTATATTTACATTGTACATCAGATTACATGTACTATTTTACATTCCAGTTTTACCTTATATCTCACACTATGACGTGATATTCAGTTTATATTGTACTATTTTACTTCTAGTCTTGATATTATATCTTGTATTCCATTATAACTGTTTCTTATAGTATTTGTCAATTCATTGGAACTGTTGTTGGCGTTTGTACTTCGCTCCAATCCTGACTGGATAACTATTTTTTAGAGAACTGAGATGCTGATTGCACAACCTTCTACGGATTTGAGATAGATGAAGACTATGACCAGGACTTGCCTGTGGAGCCGGTGCTCGTAGAGGACACACCGCCTGTAGTGACTTAGATTATCTAGGCTTTGATTGGACTTGTATTCCAGATTGATACTTTGGATTTATAGAAATTTTTTGGGTTTTATATTATGTCTTTAAATTATGAACTTGTGTTTGTGACTCTGCATCTATTTCAGACTATCTATTTCGTCTTTATCTCTATCATATTCGTGCTTATCTTCCTTAGATTCATGTGATTGAGTTGTGATTATATTCCTCCGTGCGGAGATGATAGGTTATATTCATTGTGTCTTAGGTGTTATAGTTCTAGATGACCTATACTGCATTCTACCGTCGGCTCTGCGGCGTAGGCTGGAGTACCCACGTGCTCGTTCTCCTAAATAGGGTTCGGGTTGTGACACATTTTTATGGAGGCCCATGTAGGTATGAGTCTCAACTAGTGCGATTTCATAATGGTGTTCGACTTAGAGTACTAATTACGAGCCTGCTATTAGGATATAGGTTCTCAGTTATGATAGGAGATACCCAATCACAGTTAGGACTTTTTAAGAGATTCCTGGGACGACCCTTGAGAATCTTGTTTTGAACGTCAATTCAAAATCCTTTCCTTTTGTTTCTGTTCCCCTTTGCTTCTTGTTATTGAATTTGATTTTGATGGTTCGTTGTTGACTTTGATTTTCATATCGAGATAAATTTTATGGACTGGATTACGGTATCTTCTGATAACATTTGATGACGAGGACAACAAAGAAGGTAAAACGTCTACTTGGTTATGGAGCATGGAGTTTATCACAGTCATATTAGCCGGCGTGACAAAAACGTAGGGACCTGGCTTTGGATGTATATATCTTACTTATGAAATTTGGAATTCTTCGCAGCTATACTAGTCGGCACAACGAGGATTCTAAATAACATGATTATAGAGGTGCATACCCTAGTTATGGAATCTGTCGTTTAACACAACTTTGCTTACTGGCATGGCGAGGATTCTGAGTATCACGAATTTGGACAGACACATATGATTATCAGATTGTATCTTAAAAAGGTTCTTAACATACCATCTCTATCATTCATTTCTATTATTATAGGATTATGTTCCATTATCAGTTGTCCTTCCTTGATAATATCTCATCTTGTGCCATATTGATTTCTTTTGTCAATCCGTCTTTAGGACGCCGAAGACCAGATCGCAACGAACTAGAACCATTGTAGCAACGGAGAGGTCTGCTACTTCAGAACCTCCTCCTCTAGCTGCGGGAGCTGCAGATTTGGGAGCTGCTCCTACTGTGTCAACAGCTTCTAGGGGTATTCCTCCACCGATCCAGAGATTGTCCTCGTGCAGTCGGAACCTCTTCCTCCACCTCCACCATCGACTGCCACAGTGCAGATGTTCACGTTGTTCCAGCAGATGATGGAGGCGCAGAGAGCTCAGGTCGAGACACAACAGCGTCAGGATGATGTGTTGTGCCAGAGCATCGATAGTGCCTACCAGTTGGCACTTGCTGCAATGGAGAAGGTGGCTGCCGCTGTGCCTCAGGAAGCTTCGTTTTGGCAGCAGCCCCAGAGATGGGGAGATCGGAATTTTCTTTGCAAGTATTGCAAGAAACCTGGCCATTCTTGGGATGTCTACAGGAAGAGATTGGAGGTGTGTCTATTTTGTGGATCAGCTGCACACCAGATGAGGGTTTGCCCTACTGCACCCCCATTTGGTAGAGCGTAAGGCCAGGAAGAGGGTCGCACTTCTGGGCGTCGTACGGCTACCTTCGAGGATATTCTGATGGATGCCTAGATTGCGGAGGGGGTTTTGGGCCTCCGGCCCAAGAGAGGCAATGACACCATGGGTGGTGCTGGCAGTAGTGCGGGACTGGCAACACGTCCCCAGCTTCTATATCAGTCATTCCAGTCGCCACAACAGCAGTTCCACGCTCCAGCTAGGGACCAGATTCAGTAGCTTCATGCAACGATACGAGCCCCAGTACATCAGGTGCAGGAGCAGCCTCTGGGACAGTTTCAGCCAGCTCCCACTTGTACCTACTGTTGGAGGTCAGGCCATGCTTGGGAGGTGTACAGAAAGAGGCTGGGAGCGTGCTTGCATTGTGGATCAACAGAGCATCTAGTAAGGGATTGTCTCTTAACCCTTCATCGTCCTAGCCAGTGTCCATATCAAGGGCGGGAAGATGGAGTTAGGCCACATGTAGCATAGCGTCATGCCCAGCACCAGCAGAGGAGATACCCCAGCAAGACAGGGCTTTTGTGTTGACGGTCGAGGAGGCCGTTGTTACAGGTGATGGGTTAGCATGTTTGTTGTTTTGTTCTTTCCTTCCTATCTTGCTCCATGAACTATTGATTCGTAGTATCTTATAGTTGTAGTGATGATCTTCTTGCTAGAACCAATGATAGGAATTGTAATATCATGACCAGTAAGACCATAACCATGTATGTTGTTTTTCTTTCAAATGAATTTTATGATTTAGATACGGCTTCTTGGACCATAATTGTTGGGGGCTTGACCTAGAGAAAAATTTCGAGGACAAAATTTTCCTAAGGGGGTAAGATTGTCACTACTACATTTCCAGAATAGGGATATTTTTGTTATTTTGTATTATTTGTATAGTGGGTATTTTTTTTATTAATTAAATATGATTGTGGCAATTATTAGTTGACTGACCCATTAATTGAACCTTAACTTGTGAACCCAATTAGACTAGACATGACCACTTGAGCCCACAACCTAGGATAAACCCAACTAGCTATATTTAAGTTATGTTAGGCTTAGTTTAGTTTAGAATTTAATCCCATACTTAGTGTACAATTAACCCTTTAATTAGGAGATGGTTCATGATGACTTGAGAGGGTAAATTAGATATTTTAGAGGTTTAGGGCTCCCTCTCTTGGCTGGTATTAATGAGCCATTAAGTCATCTTCTTCATCATTAATGAGCCTCCACAAACCCTAGAAGAGCCTCCTTCCATTTCCATAGATTCCTACCATTGAAACTCTTCCAAATTCTCCCAAACTCCTCCAAAACCTTCACTCTTCAAGGCTAGGAGCTTGGAGACCAAGGAGCTCGTAGGGAAGTGTCCAAGAGAGGAAGAATTTGTGTCCAACTTGACACAAGAGCATCCACAAGAGATTTCACAGGAAAATCAACTACCCAATAGGTAAAACCTTACATTTTTATAGGTTTAGATCCTTCTTCATACATGACACCTTGTAGGAACACCCACATTGGTTAGGCATAACCTTGGGGAGGTGAGCAAGGCTCTAACCTTCCTTTTTGTTCATTTAACATAGGGTTTTTGTGCCATCCTTGGAGAAATTCGAGGAGAGCCCCCAAGTGTTTGATGAAATGCCTCATAAGCTATTTTGGGCTTTGTTTTCAGTTTTGAGCATGTGATTGTATAGGTTATTCATTAGTTAGGCTTTCTATATGTTTTTCTAATGATTTCCTATATGTATGTATATATAAATAGGAGCTACACTATACTGTATTATGCATGTATGTTATTTATATTTTTGTCTGTGGAGTTTGTGAGATGGAGGAATGTATATATATGATATATATTGTGTGTCTTGTTCAGTCAGTGATAATTGGGACTGTTAGTATGCATATGTGAGGAGGGGGTCGGGCTAATTAGCAGTGGCCGTTGGCCTATGCTTGAGTGAGTACATTGAGAGCAGAGCAGTTGGCCAATTGGTCATAGGAGTGTTGCATTTAGCTCCGAGAGCAGCATGGCATTTGGTATTTGGGTGGTATCTTGGAGTGTTAGGATGTTATGATATCCTAGTATCCTAAGATTAGTTGGTTCAGAGAATTGAGTTGGGTTTCAGAGTTAGATATTAGTAGCAGATTTTGATAAGTTAGTGTGTTAGTGCATAGCAATGGGTTATTGTGGTATCTATTAGTATCTTGTCCATGTGAGTTAGTGTCAGTTATTAGTATGTATCAGAAATTGTGAGGGGAGCAAGGGGGTTTGGCAAATTGGCCTTGAGTATCAGCAGATAGGGTCGGTTTTGGCTCTGTACAGAGCAGCAAGGGATGTCCCTCCCTGCAGAGCATGCAGCAGTGGCATGTGGCTACTTGGGTTAGGAGTCTGGCCATCTTGGCCATTGGCTTTGTTTGTATCAGAGATCAGTAAGTTTTGAGTTAGTGTATTTGTTACTTCATGTTAGGATATTGAGTTAGTTATATGTCAGTTCATGTTAGGGGGAAGTATGTATGTTAGTGTTAGGATTTTCAGTGATGTATCAGTGATTCCTTGAGTGTCCAGGTAGTATCTTGGCCATTACTTGTGAGTGAAAGTGTGTGTGTGTGTGGGGGGGGGGGGGGGGGTTGGGGCTCGAATTGTAGCATTAGGCCACTGGCCTTGGTTTGGGGTCGAGTTTTGGCCCTTGGCTTTGAGGTATCATTGTGTATCCTAGTATAGTATCAGATGTTAGTGTCATGAGTATCCTATATAGGTTTTGGGTTCAGAAATAGGACTTGGGTAATATGAGAATGTTAGATAGGATATTTAGTTAGTAGTATGTTAGTTCATGTTAGAGGGGTTAGTATTATGTTAGTATCCACCATATAGGTTGGTATCCTAAGCGAACATCGGTTAGTATTTGGTTGTGGTTAGGAGATTGTGTGAGTGATAAAGGGAAATTGGTTAGTGTCAGTTGTGTGGCTTGGATTTGCTTGACCTTACAATGCACTATACAATACAGAGCAGCAGCAACATGCAGTGAGCAGTTGTAAGCTCTTAGCAATGCAGCAGCAGCTAATGGCTTTGCAGCAACATTTAGCCTTTACAGAACATTGCAGCTAGCAGCAGTTGCAGTTGCAACCTGAGCATTGCAGCAGTAGCAGCAAGCCTATGCCGGGCATGCAGCAGTAGGGAATGGCATGGGCAGTAGTAGATGTTGCCCTGTTGCACTAGGCAGCAGGGGATATCCTTGGAGAAGTGGGTTAGGCCATGTAGCTTTTTGTGAGAAAGATGGGTTGTGGATAGTAAGGTAATGAGGATTACCTATTATTTTAGAGTAAGGAATCTAGATGTATTGATAGAATATTATCTATATATATGTGTGGTATAGGATATATCTATATACATATTGTATTGGGTATTTACCTATTAGCTAGGTAATGAGGATTACCTATAGCCTAAGGTAGCAGGGTATATCCCATATATAACATATATAGTAATAATAGGCTAAAAGGGTAAATTTAGGGTAGGTAATTACTTTTAGATAGATGATCTAACCATGGTTGACCAAGGTTGACTATTTTGACTGAAAGTCAACTACAAGTCAACATTTGACCTAGATTAGACTAGGGTTGACCATTTGACCAAAAGTCAATTGTGAGTCAATACTTGACCTAGTCTTGACCTAGATTGCATATCACACACTAGAAACCATGCCTAACACTGTTAAACCCTATTTAATACCTGTATATCTCATCTATAGGTCTGTGACTCCACTTTGAGCCTCGATTCATATTGAGTGCTTAGTACCGCAGGCGAGTGTATTCTCTGATAGTTTTCATTGCTTTGATATTTCTTATATCTGTTCAGTTGTAGTGTTTTACTTGATTCTCGACACGAGGATACATGGACTAATTTACATTGGAGCTCGTCATGAGATGATATTCCCAATTTACCTGGTATATTGGTACATTGCTTGATCTTGTTTCTTGTACTTGTATAGACACCGATTTGGGAGTGGGCTGGCCCCCTGCTCTTTGAATCCCGTGTCATAATGTGTTATTGTTGGATCCATTATACTATTCGGGGATGAGGAATTATTAGAGGTTATGTGATCAATACCCCTCCTGTTTACTACTTGTGCATAGCTTCACCCTCGCCACACGAAGGGTGTAGCCTGACCTGATACTACTTGTGCATGGCTTTCCATTTTGGCCGGCTTGATCCTCTATACTACTTATGCATAGCCGATCAAATGGAACAGTCTGATTTGGACCAAGCCGATCACATAACGCTTTAATATCTCAATATACCGTTATATTTACATTGTACATCTGATTACCTGTACTATTTTACATTCCAGTTTTACCTTATATCTCACACCATGACATGATATTCAGTTTACCATGTACTGTTTTACTTCCAGTCTTGATATTCTATCTTGTATTCCATTATAACTGTTTCTTATAGTATTTGTCAATTCATTGGAAATGTTGTTGGTATTTGTACTTCGCTCCAATCCTGACTGGATAACTATTTTTCATAGAACTTAGATGCTGATTGCACGACCTTCTACGGGTTTAGGATAGATGGAGAGTATGACCAGGACTTGCCTGTGGAGCCAGTGCTCGTAAAGGACGCACCGCCCGTAGTGACTTAGATTAGCTAGGCTTTGACTGGACTTGTATTCCAGCTTGATACTTTGGGTCTGTAGAACTTATTTGGGTTTTGTATTATGTCTTTAAATTCTGAACTTGTGTTTGTGACTCTACATCTATTTCAGACTATCTATTTCATCTTTATCTCTATCATATTCGTGCTTATCTTCCTTAGATTCATGTGATTGAGTTGTGATTATATTCCTTCGTACGGAGATTAAATGTTATATTCATTGTGTCTTAGATGTTATATGTTCTAGAAGACCTATACAACGTTCTACCGTCGACTTTGCAACGTAGGCTGGATGTACCCACGTGCTCATGCCCCTAAACAAGGTGCGGGTCGTGACACCACCAACTTCTGTAAGCAAAGTCTCCCAACCCTACAATGTATTATAAAAATTTAGACAAATACAACGAATTATTAAATAAAACATCATAAATGAAAAAAATTGCAATCATTGGGTGTTTGCACTTGGCGAGAGCCCACACTATAATAATCGAATCTTGAATCCCAACCAGGAAGCAAATTATTAACTCCAGCTTGCGCTTGAGCGACGGCGTAGCTACTAGGCAATGGAGCACTAGGAATTATTTGAACCATCCCAAATTGCCGCAAAACCCGATCCGTTGGATAGTACATGGTTTGGTAGTCGTATATGATATAACATCTATGTATACTATACGAATATAACATCCTCTACATGTCGGGAGCATCGAGCCTTATAACATATGGCATCCATGTAACCTATTTCCAAAATTACTGTAAATAACAATGACACAACTTTGTTTTTGATAAATATAAATATAACATTCATTTACCTCCATATGTTCTAGCGAGTCAAATTACGACCGATAAATGGGGGCAACCTGAGTTCTGCAGTATGCCTGGTCTACTTCATCAACCGTCCATCGCTTGGCTACCGAAAATAGACCAGTTTTACGACTAATATTGGTAACTGGTCTAGCAATAGAAAAATGTTCATAGGACCATACCTAAGGTCATTATATCATGCATATAATCACCTTTGTGTTACAGTATAAGATATTACAATAATATATCAACATTATAAAAATACCTGTAGTAGAAGCATGCATCCAGTCAGATTTGTGTTGCAAGTATCAGACGTCATTTTAACAAACTCCGTCAAGCAAGTATACAAAAATGCCAATACTGCTGCTCCCCATGCATGTCGAGTACGTTGTTTCAAATTTTCAAAAAGTGGTAAAAGACGAACACTTTCTTTGCAGCCAGTTCCGTTTAAAAAAAGAACTGAACCACACAAAGCAAGTAAATATGCTCTTGTGCAACAAACAATCTGAAATATTAATTAAATCTTTATGGAGTCAAACGACAATAATAATTTCTAATCTGAAATAAAATATCAATTTTTATACCCGATTTTCATCTATGACCACCGGACTGTCAGGTGTACGATCAAGAAACATAAAGTTGCTCCGTAGCCAACTAACTCTAACGTCCGATCTACCCTTCTGTTCCGGTCCGATCGGACCGGATACACCAAGATATCTACCTTTCAAAACACTTGCATCTGATCGTTCGGTAAAGTATATAGGATGACCTACAATATTAATTTAAAATATTATAATATCAAAATAAAGGTATCATTTGTGACATTATGTAATAAATTATCGAACGTGTAATAGGTAATCCTAAAATATTGGCTACGTCCCAGAGAGTAATAGTCATCTCTCCTACTGGTAATTGGAAAGTATTACGTTGGGGCCACCAACGTTCAGCCAAACTGAACAGCAAGTTCCTGTCATGTTGCATGAACTCTATTTGATCGACATAATTGAAATCGAAAGACTCAACCAAGTCTTTTTATTCAGGGATTAGCTCCCATTTGCCGGCGTAAACGTCATTTTTTACGTGATGCCATTGACCATGTTCCCGTAAACATGCTTCCAGCGGATAATCATACAACTAGAAATACAATTTTATTAAGTTAAATAAACTCATTTAATGTATCAATAAAAATTAATATATTATGGGAAAACCCTTCTTGCTCTAAGTCCGTGTAATGGACCATTCTCTGGGCGCCTTACTAGCTCAGAATAATGATGTAGGCTATGAGCAAGCTATCTACTACCTAAGTAGGACAATGATCGGGGCCGAACACTGGTACAACCCTATCGAGAAAGAATGTCTAGCTTTGGTCTTTGCTATACAAAAGACTCGTCACTACATAACGGGTCAGACCATCCATGTCATCTTCCGGGTTAATCCACTCAGGGTCCTTCTGACAAAGCCAGGAGAGCTGAATTCTCGATTAGCTACATGTGCAATACTGCTATCACCATACAATATGGTATTCGTCCCATAAAAAGCTGTCAAGGGCCAGGCGCTAGCTGACTTCTTAGCTGCACACTCAATCCTGGAATCATCCAAACTCTATGAGGATATTCCGGATGAGGTGCTGGAATCCAACACTATCGAAGCGAACTCCGTCTAACGGATGTTCTTTGACGGCGCTTCAAGAACAGGCCCCAAGGGTCAGATCATCACAGGAGTGGGGGTAGTCTTGGTCTCCCCAGACAACCAAGTCATCCAGCATGCCTATTCCCTCATAGAGTCGTGCTCCAATAACGTGGCGGAATACAATGCCCTCATTATGGGATTCCAGCTGGCAAGACAACTTAGGGTAGAATGCCTCGAGTTCAATAGCGATTCGAAACTCATTATCAACAGGTCCGAGGATAATACGAGGTCCGACATAAGGACCTGATTCCCTATCATAAAGCTGCCTTGGACATCATCTCAACCTTCACCAAGTTCTTTATAGAACATGTACCACGACTCAAAACCTAGAGGCTGATGCTCTGTTTGGCCTTGCTGCCTCCTTGGTGGCACATTTCGGGACTCAACACTTTGCCACTGTAACTGGCCGGGATTCGGTGTGTCCCAAAAATAATTTATTCATGTGTCTGAACCATGCCATACCAGCAGACGTCGATATCAACGTCTGGGACTGGCAGTTTCTATTCACAGACTTCGCACTTATGGAATCCTCCTAGACGAACCGAAGGAAGTTATGTCTGTAAATGTTTGCCATTGATTATAAAAGAATAGAACAACATATATGGGAGGACTGAACTTTACTTCACAATACAAAATTGCTCGTACAAAGAAAGCCTAGGGACGAAAACCTAGGTACAGCAGTCTAAGTACGATTATTTAGTTTTGATTCTAGAGGGTGACGGTAGAGGCTCGGGAAAGCGACGGCCGCTCTGTCCTACTCCTTGGACGATCAGACGTAGCCTTAACTCCGGTGAAGAACTGCTCTCAAGATAGGAAGACTCTTCTGTGCGCGCCTTTGTCTCTCTGTGTGTCCAGCCGGGTGGAGAGGATCTCTTTTGCAAGGGAATGGTACCTTGCTATATTTTTTTGTTTCTCTGGATCCGATCTCTTTCACAAGGGAATGGCACCTTGCTATTTATAGGAGTGGGGTGTCATCATTAGGGTTTGCAATGATCACCCTATAAAAGTCGACGACCAATTATCTGGGCCACTAATCTTGATTGTATTATATCTGGGCCATTGATTCTTGATTGCATCAAATCTGTATGGGCAATTAATACTGATTGCAATGAATCTTCATGATTTTTCATGACAAGCTTGGATCTCCTGCCACGTGTCCAATTTGCTTAATCACAACAAATCAGATTTGATTTGAGTAATAATGGTGATTGCACTAAATATGGTTGTCAGGATTTTCCAGCAGCCATAACTCTGAGGGATAAGACAGCTACGTGTCTCAACTTGTCATGAGGATCGCCACGTGTCTCTCTGTCGTATGCGGTCTCTAAGTGAACCGCATATGGGTGGCCCCCCACAATCCTAGCCGCATGAATGTAGCAGCTGCATTTGGGTGGCAGTCGCATGAAAGTGGCAGCCGCATGAAAGAGGCAGCCACATAAAGGTGGCGACCGCATGAAGGAGGCGGCCGCATGAAGATGGCAGCTGCATGAAGGTGGCGGCCGCATGAAGGAGGCGGCCGCATGAAGATGGCAGCCGTATGAAGGTGGCGGCCGCATGAGCATAGCAGCCGCATATACGTGGCAGCTGCATAGGGAGCTTCGGGGTCGGTGGATTGTGCCAGCTGTAAAAGAGATTTTCTTCGTTTCCCTAGGAACACGCTATCCTGTCAGAGTCATTATTTTGTCTTTATGTCAGAGCTGTCATTTGTTAGGGCTGTCATTGTCAGAGCTGCCGTCAGGGTATTTAATGCGGCACTTGCTTTATGGCCAGCTGTAGAGGAGAACCACTTAGGGCCACGTGGCTCTTTTCTGAGCCGCATGGAGCTATCCGAGCCGCATGAGGCTCTAAAGGACTTTGAGCCGCATGCATTTTCTAATGGATTTCTGAGCCGCATATTGCTCTTTCTGTCTGAGCCGCATGAGGCTCCTTCTGTTTTGAGCCACATGGGCTTTCCTTGTTGATTTTGGGCCACACAAGGCCACCCTGCTGCTTTTGGGCTGCATGAAGCTTTCTGAGCCGCATGAAGCATTCTGGATTTTGAGCCGCATAAAATCCTCATGGGCTGCATGGAGCTTTCTGGGTTTTCAGCTGCATGAGACTCCTCTTCTTTCCTTGCGCTTGTGAAGGATCACATCTCGCAAGTCAAGGACATCTCGATCAACCTTTGCACTCGCTTTGTGGACCTGGGTATTCCGAGCACACGAGTGCGTAGGTATCCTGTTTGCTCTCCGATGCGGGACTAGTACAAGTACTTGTCCTTGATCATTGTTGGGAGACTCTTGAGAACCACCATGTCCGTTTGCTGCCGGCGGCTGGACACAGGCGGTTCTGTACAACTTTCCATTAGAGGTCCGCTTAGCGGGATGCTCTGATGGTCAGAGGTTGGGACAGCTGACTGAGCTCGACAAGCCCGTGCTGCCCTAGACTTCTTCAACTTAGCACCCGAAGGTGCATAGTAGGAAGAGTCCAAGTTGGAAGAACGGAAGAGAAGTTAGTGCCCTTTTCAAAGGAGGAAAAGGGGCTATATTTATAGAATGGAGTGAGCCCTTTCTTCTTCTCCTTTTTGATGTGGGACTAAAAGCAATATTTTTCATGCTTCTACAAGACCCCCTTCAAAGTTTTCAAATTGCAAATTTAGAATACTTTGAATAAGAAGCATGGAAAGTAGAGTTGTTTAGGTGTGGCAATCCTATCAGATATAGCATGGACGTGATAGGTTTGGGTACTTCCGCTGGGGATTTTATGTGGACTTATCATCCTTGGTGTACCTTGGTTTTAGGTACGAATAATAAGTTGAGAGAGGGAACCATCATATTTACTCAGAGGTGATGAGGACGTGGTAAATATGGGTCTAAAGTAGAGCCTTCCTACTCAGAGGTAATGAGGACATGGTACGAGTGAACTCGAATGAGGATGCATAGAATAACTCAGAGGTAATATGGACGTGGAAGTTCTATGTAACAAGAAATGAATGCCATGGAACAACTGGGTTCCAGAAGCATATGATTGTGAAGAAGGGGTGCATGTACTAGAGGACCTAATACAACATTTATAGTCAACAGAGGACATTTGTGGACCTATTATCCTTGGCATACCTTGGTTTTAGGTACGGATAATAAGTTTGATAGGGATACCTAGAACAACTCCGCGGTAAAGCGGATATGGAGGTTCTTGGTATCGGGCGAAAGAATGCCATGGAGCAGCTGGGCTTCCGGGACATGATGAGAAATTTGCGGTCAATAGAGGATATTTGTGGTCACCTGAGAACATTTATGGTCCACTGTGGACATTTGTGGTCAACAGAGGACATTTGTGGGCCTATTATCCTTGGCGTACCCTGAGGTTTTTTTTGGTACGGATAATAAGTCGAGAGAGAA
Source organism: Iris pallida (assembly GCA_029216955.1). Taxonomy (NCBI): domain Eukaryota; kingdom Viridiplantae; phylum Streptophyta; class Magnoliopsida; order Asparagales; family Iridaceae; genus Iris; species Iris pallida. The sequence continues at coordinate 21,779,535 of JANAVB010015000.1, read as the reverse complement.
CCAGCATACTTACTCAGAGGTAATGAGGACATGGTAAATATGAGGGTTTCTTCGATGGAGCCTTTCCATTCAGAGGTAATGAGGACATGGCAGGAGGGGGCTCCATGAAGGGATACATAGAACGACTCAGAGGTAATGAGGACGTGGAAGTTATATGTGAGGGGCGGTTTGTTTTTGATGAAAGGGAAACAACTCAGAGGTAACATCGAAATGGTTGTTTCGGAGAATTTGTGGATCTGTTACCCTTTTTGTGCACTGGAAGTGCGGGTATTGGATCATGAGGAGGGAGCTCTTTTAGGAGGAAAGTTCAGAGGTATGATCATACATGACTTACTACCTAACAGATGCGATATAGATTTATTGGTAGTGACCAGAGTATGAGTTCAGCGGTACTTGCGGGTACATAACTCAACAATCTGGGATATTTGGATTCAGAATGTGAGTTCAGCGGTACCTGTGGGTACGTAACTCGATAATTTAGGGAATTTATAGTCGGAATGTGAGTTCAGCGGTACAAAAGGGTACGTAACTCGTCATTCGGGGATATTTGGATTTGGAATGTAAGTTCAGCGGTACCAGGGGGTACATAACTCGACAATTTTGGAGATTTGAAGTCGAAGTGTAAGTTCAGCGATACCTGCGGGTATATGACTCACAATCCGAGAGATAGTTGGAAGGTGTCGTTTAGACATAGTACTTCTTGAGGAACTTGCCGTTGTTGTTTTGGGCCTTTGGTCTTGTCCTCCACATCCGAGATATACAACCCCAGTTGACGAGCCTTCTTCAGCTTCGCTTCAGCGCTTGTGGTGCTGATGATAAAGGCCTTCCAGTCTTTGAATTGGCTTTCACCCATCCAGAGACTGATTTTGGGAAGCAGCCTCTTTTGGCAAATTTTAATTAAGGAGGAATCTGGATTTCCAGACGGTTACTTCATTGCAGTTTGGCAAAACCGCTCAATATAATTCCTTGTCAGCTCCTTCTCCCCTTGAACAACATCCATGAGGGTGGACATCGTCACGTCTTGTCCTACTTCGTAGAACCTCTCCAAGAACATATGCTTGAAGCCAGAAAAGAAATGGATGCAGTTGTCTGGCAGGTTGTGGTACCAGTCGAAGGCGACCCCTTCGAATGCCCCGATGAATAATCGGGTAAGGATGGCATCGTCACGAGGCAGATGGTCGGTTGTGACTTCGAAGTAGGTGATGTACCTGCTTGCAAATGTCTTCCCATCATATGGATTGATGTGGAATGGTTTATATTTTGGTGGGAAGGGAACATCTCTCCATGCAGCGGGATACAGTTGCCGTATCCTGAGGTCTTGGCAGTTTTCTCAGGCATGGAACATGGCCCGGAGCTCCTGGACCTCTCTTCTTGCCTCCCTGGCCTCGTTTACCGCGGTAGGAGCCGATATTTCGGGAGGACTATCGCCCGGGTTTGGTGCAGCTGAGTTCCAGTCCGTATTGACCGCGGGACCCAAGCTTGTTTGGCCAGGCGTTCTTCCTTACAGAGTTGGAAGGGCCGCTTTGATCTCGTCCACAGACTTGACCAAGGCATGTAGTATGGCCTCCAGAGTGTCGATGCATTGGCGATCACTGGGACCTTCTTGGTTGCTGTCTGTCATGAACACCGTCCTTACATGAGGAGAGATGGAAGGAACGGTAGAGGACGTGCCCTCTGAGTCATACCCTTGTACAGAGAAGTCGTCCGGGTATGTGGGAATGCTCTCCTCTGGTTCTGACTCAGAAAGAGTGGTACCCCCAGCTTCAGAGCTTGCCTCGTCTTGGGAATTGTGGATATCCTCGGGGACGTCGGGATCTGCTGCATCTGTTGGGTGAACCATTTCCTCCGGACTATCTTCTTGGAACACCAGATTGTTGTGGATATTTAGAGAAATGCTACCCCCAGCTCCAGTATCTCCCATAGATGTGGATGAATCTTCCAGTGTAGCAGATTTTGTCTTTGAGCGGGTACCTTGGTAAACTCTTCCTGCAACGGTGTTAGACAGCCGTTTAGAAGAAATTTTCTTGGTTACGCCAGTTGAAAATTTTGGGCTGGAGACATTTATTTTCTTTCCTCTTCCGCTGCCAGGAATCTTCAGAGCAGAATTGCAAGAGGCGACGAGAGATGCCTCGTCTTCTGAGCTTGGGTGTTGCAGCCTTTGGAAGACTGATCGCCGGTCTTTTTATGCTGCTGCCTTATTGCAGCAGCAGTTGACTATGACTTGGGTGCATTGATGTCCTTGATAGGACTCTTTGTACGTCAAATCATTGTCTCTTTCCTTGCGCTTGTAAAGAATCACGTTGCACGGGTCACCTGCTTTGGGGGCTGATGAGTGCGTTGGCCTCCTGCCTGCTCCTTGATGTGGGGGTAGCGTAAGTACTCGCCCATGATCCTTGTTAGGAGATTCTTGATAACTATCCCGTTCGTTGGCTGCCGGGGGCTGGACATGGGTAGTTCTGTATAACTTTCCATCAGGGGCCCGAGTAATAGTCATCGGGACGCCCTGGTAGTCAGAAGTCGGGACAGCCGACTGAGCTCGTTGAGCCCGCGCTGCCCGAGACTTCTTCCTCGTAGCACCTGAGAGTGCGTAGTAGGAAGAGTCCAAGCTGGTCACAACAGAGTCTGGCATATGCTCCAAAGAGCCTTCATGGTCAGGACCGTATGAGAGGCGGTCAAAGACTGACCGCGAGCCGCATGGGATAGATGGTATGCGGCTGGGATCAGATTCCGTGCAGGCTGTCTGCATACGGCTGGTATGTGTGGCCGTATGACTTTTCTGTATGCGGCTAGGAGTCGTGGCCGTACAGGCTGTCGGCATGCGGCTAGATGTCATGGCCGTGCAGGCTGTCTGCATACGGCTGAGAATTTTAGCAGCATGAGTTCTTTACATGCGGCTGACTTGTGTGGCCGTATGAGTTCTCTCCATGAGGTTGACAGTTGCGGCCGCATGAGCCTCCATGCGGCTGGCGCCCTTATGCGGCTTGGATCGCATAGAGTTCCTTTTTGCCCCTGCAAGTCCGGCATCATAGTATTTTCTTCTGCCGGACTTGGGGACAACAGAGTCCTCTGTGTCTGAAGTGGGGCCGCAAGCGAGACTTCTCCGCTGTTTCGGGCAACAGAGAGTACTTCTTCGAGAGCTTCGGGAGGAGCAAAATTTTTGGGTCTCCACTCCCTGCGGGCCTTCTTTGTGCGGGCTCACCGCTGGACCGGGCCAGCGCTCCCGTCGAAGAGCATTTCTTCAAACGCCTGTTGGTCGAACCGGGCGACCAGCATTTATTGAGTGGAGCCAAGTTTGGCTACGTCTGATTGCGTCACCAACTCCTCAGCCGTGGAGAAGTTAGTTCCCCGCAGAGTCGCCATCGTGTTTGCCATTGATTATAAAAGAATAGAAGAATATATATGGGAGGACTGGACTTTTAATTCACAATACAAACTCGCTCGTATAAAGAAAGCCTAGGGACGAAAACCTAGGTACAGCAGTCTAAGTACGATTGTTTAGTTTTAATTCTGGGGGGTGACGGTAGAGGCTCGGGAAAGCGATGGCCGCTCTGTCTTACTCCTTGGACGATCAGACGTAGCGTTGGCTCCGGTGAAGAACTCCTCTCAAGATGGGAAGGCTCTTCTGTGCGCGCCTTTGTCTCTCTGTGTGTCTAGCCGGGTGGAGAGGATCTCTTTTGCAAGGAAATGGCACCTTACTATATTTTTTTGTTTCTCTGGATCCGATCTCTTTCACAAGGGAATGGCACCTTGCTATTTATAGGATGGAGTGTCATCATTAGGGTTTGCAATGATCACCCTAAAAAAAGTCGGCGGCCAATCATCTGGGCCACTAATCTTGATTGCATTACATCTGGGCCATTGATTATTGATTGCGTCAAATCTGTATGGGCAATTAATGATGATTGCAATGAATCTTCATGATTTTTTATGACAAGCTCGGATCTCCTGCCACGTGTCCAATTTGCTTAATCATAACAAATCAGATTTGATTTGAGTAATAATGGTGATTGCACTAAATCTGGTTGTCAGGATTTTCCAGCAGCCATAACTCCAAGGGGATAAGACAGCCACGTGTCTCAACTTGTCATGAGGATCGCCACGTGTCTCTCTGTCGTGTACGGTCTCTAAGTGAACCGCATATGGGTAGCCCCCCACAATCCTAGCCGCATGAAGGTAGCAGCTGCATGAGGGTGGCAGCTACATGAAGAAGGCAGTCGCATGAAATTGGCAGCCGCATGAAAGAGGCAGCTGCATGAAGGTGGCGGCCACATGAAGATGGCAGCCGCATGAAGGTGGTGGCCGCATGAAGGAGGCGGCCGCATGAAGATGGCAGCCGCATGAAGGTGGCGGCCGCATGAAGGAGGCGGCCGCATGAAGATGGCAACCGCATGAAGGTGGCGGCTGTATGAGCATAGCAGCCGCATATACGTGGCAGCCGCATAGGGAGCTTCGGCATCGGTGGATTGTGCCAGCTGTAAAAGAGATTTTCTTCGTTTTCCTCGAAACATGCCATCCTGTCCGAGTCATTATTTTGTCTTTATGTCAGAGCTGTCATTTGTCAGGGCTGTCATTGTCAGAGCTGTCGTCAGGGCATTTAATACGGCACTTGCTTTATGGTCAGCTGTAGAGGAGAACCACTTAGGGCCACGTGGCTCTTTTCTGAGCCGCATGGAGCTATCCGAGCCGCATGAGGCTCTAAAGGATTTTGAGTCGCATGCGTTTTCTAACAGATTTCTGAGCCGCATAAGGCTCCTTCTGTCTGAGCCGCATGAGGCTTCTTCTGTTTTGAGCCGCATGGGCTTTCCTTGTTGATTTTGGGCCGCACAAGGCCACCCTGCTGCTTTTGGGCCGCATGAAGCTTTCTGAGCCGCATGAAGCATTCTGGATTTTGAGCCGCATAAAATCCTCATGGGCCGCATGGAGCTTTCTGGGTTTTCAGCCGCATGAGACACCCTTTCTTTCCTTGTGCTTGTGAAGGATCACATCTCGCAAGTCAACGACATCTCGATCAATCTTTGCACTCGCTTTGTGGACCCGGGTATCCCGAGCACACAAGTGCGTAGGTATCCTGTTTGCTTTCCGATGCGGGACTAGTACAAGTACTTGCCCTTGATCATTGTTGGGAGACTCTTGAGAACCACCCTGTCCGTTTGCTGCCGGGGGCTGGACACGGGCGGTTCTGTACAACTTTCTATTAGAGGCCCGCTTAGCGGGACGCTCTGATGGTCAGAGGTTGGGACAGCTGACTGAGCTCAACGAGCCCGTGCTGTCCTAGACTTCTTCGACTTAGCACCCGAAGGTGCATAGTAGGAAGAGTCCAAGTTGGAAGAAAGGAAGAGAAGTTGGTGCCCTTTTCAAAGGAGGAAAGGGGGCTATATTTATAGAATGGAGTGAGCCCTTTCTTCTTCTCCTTTCCGATGTGGGACTAAAAGCAATATTTTTCATGCTTCTACAGTAAATAAGCGCTCTCTCCAATTCTACTATGATACAGCTACCAAAATGTTATATCTTCATTCATACGACGGGCTTCTCCTCCGATGTTTATGGAACGAGGAGGCGGTCAAAGCTTTTCAGGAGGCCTATGATGGTGCCTTTGGAGCTCTTCAACCAGGTCCTAAGCTACAGGATCGACTCTGACGTATGGGTTATTACTGGCCTACTATGATGGCAGACGCTATTGAGTACGACAATAAGTGCTTGGTCTGTCAGTTGCACGCTGACTTCATCTATCGACCCTCAGAGTTCCTACACCCTACGGTCGCCTCCTAGCTATTTAAAGCCTGGGGTATGGACATAGTTGGACCGATTGCCCCTCCTTCATCCAGAGGGCATCGCTTCATCTTAGCAATCATGACTACTTCTCCAAGTGGACGAAAGTAGTACCTCTGTCAGAGGTAAAGATCTCAAAGGTGATCAGATTCATCAAGCATCACGTCATCTACCATTTTGGGGTACCTCGGAGGATCATACACGACAATGGTCCACAATTCATAAGCTATGCATTCAGCAGGTTCTGTAATAAGAACGCATCCAGAACGTGACATCGACCACTTACAATCCGACGACGAATGGATTGGTTGAAGCTTTCAACAAAACAATTGACAAACTACTCAAGAAAGTCATGTTGTCTAACAAGCGCGATTGGGACAAGAAATTAGGCGAATGCCTTTGGGCTTACCGCACAACGGTACGGACTCCAACGGACATCACACCATTCTTCCTAGTATACAAGAGCGAAGTGTTGCTTTCTCTCAAAATCCAGATTCCCTCGCTACGAGTGGCTATTATGAACCAGTTGACGGAGGAAGACAATCAATGTCGCCGATTACAAAAGTTAGAGGCATTAGACAAAAAATACCTCTTGGCTCAGTAGAGCATTGAGGTATACCAATCTTGCATATCTAAAGCGTTCAACAAGAAAGTCAAACAAAGGACTGTCCAAGTGGGTGACCTCGTATTGTCAGTCAGAAGGCCAATGGTAATGACTCATAAAACACCAGAGAAGTTCGAACCCAAATGGGATGGCCCCTTCATCATTGAGACAATGTATTCTAATAGTGCCTACCGGCTCGCAAAGCCTAACGGGGACTTGTTTATGATGCCAATTAATAACAAGTTTCCAAAAAAGTTTTGTGCTTGAAACCCTTCGACATGTACTTCAATCTCCCCAGCAAGAAAATCTATGAATTCGATAATCGAGTTCATCCCCCTTTATTATGATATGTCTCTGGAGCCCAGCTGCTCTAGGGCATTCCCTTATCGTTTCCCCAGCAGAAAACATCCAAGTCCACAACAACTCTGAGTTGTTTTCTACATCCCCGTAAAGCTTAATCTTACCCCTGAGTAAGACAACACTAGAATGGGAGTTTACCATCACTACACCAAATTGGCAAATTAGAAACGCTAGGTATTTTTCAATCTGAAACACTTATTTTTTGTTCCTAGGTTTTGGAACATATTAAATATGTTCCGGAGCAAAAAAACGTTCCTAATATATTTTATTTTATATTTTAGAAAAGATATTTAATTAGATACGCTTTTTTAGTGTTCTAAATATGTTCCAAATTGAATTAACACCATATGCATATTAAGTAATTACCAAATAAAGCATACGTCCAAGCAAACAAATATTTTTCTCCTATATGTACAGCCAAACATAAGCGTTCCTAAACCTACCAATCCTTTTTTCCCTCTCGTAAAATTTTCTCCTCCCTCCAGAACATCTCAATCTCCCTCCAAATTAATATTTCACCTCCCTCTATTTACTTGTTCGACCGCCAGAGGAAGGGTTCGAGACCTTGCCGTCATCTTAGGAGAAAATAGTTTGATTTGCAGGGATTTTTCGTCATCCATCTATTTGTCGTCATCCATCTATTTTCTTCTCCGGAGAGAGGATTGATTTGCATCTCAGGAGAAAGGGTTTGGAGGACATCCATCGAGGAAGGTTTTCTTTCTATTTCCTCTATTTTTTTGTTTAATTTTTTGATTTCACCATGCCTATCTCTCTCCGTATGTTCGTATGCATAATTTTTCCACTTATTTAAGTAGTGTATTTTTGTTTTCTTATTTTCCCAATTTACACAAATGATTTTGATTCTCCCTATTTGCACAGATCCTAGAAAATTATACACCGTAGGAAATTTCTCTCATAAGCAAAAGGATGGCAATTTTCTTCGAACCCTACGAGACCCGATTTTTTTTCCAGACGGTAGCAGATTTGGGGATTTAAAAATTGGGACCGGGATGGGGATTACAAAATTCCCCGGTCAGGTTCGGGGCCTGGTAGTGTTTGCAGGTTCTAATAAGTTCCTATGGTGAACTGTATGGTTTCTGATTTCGTGTTGGAAAATTCGGCCCAGCTTGCTTGCGGGTTGTAGCAACTATTTTACTGTCTTATTTTTTTAAACCTTTTTATTTGAACTCAGTTGTCTTGGATCATGTGTGTGTATTTTCCATCTATCTGCTGGTTATATTAGTTGCTTCATTGTTCTTATTGATTGTCGGTGTCTGTCAGGGTGTGCTTGTTTACTATATTGAATTTTACCTTTGCTGCTGTTCATATCCCATGCTATTTTCTTGGTATGCATTCTCTTCAGGAGGTGGGAGTAGTCAACGTCGATACTTACCGCCCCGATAAATCTCTTACCCCGATTACTTATACCCATATGTGCAACCCATTAGTATTGGTTCATGATAATTCATGGTTCACAGTATCGGTATCGGACTATTCCTATGAGTATTGGTATCGGCAATATCGGCAGTATCTTATCGGAGTATCAAATTTTTTGGCATCGGAAAACAAATAATTATTAATAAATTATTTACTATTTGGATCCTCTCCTCTACATAATTGGTGGAGGAGAGAACCTTGCAGAAATATCCACCTGTGAAATTAAGGCGATTGGATGGTATTGTCTGTACCGAAAAACCAACTCCCCACCTCCTATAAATCCAAGGGTCTTAGGCTGCAGAGTTCTATCTATGTACTCTGTGGTAAAGGGGAGAATCCGAATCTGATTGAACTTGGTACAATTTCTTTTGTTTTGTTAGTTCCATTTAATCAATTTAGACTTTATTCTAGAGGATTTCTAGCATATATGCCGTTTAGATTTTAGTATATATATTCATCCTTGCCATATGTCTATTTCTTTGCATACTCGTGCATTGAGTTGGTAAGTATAGTGCATCCCTACCGACTATCAATCCATTTTGAATGACAACCCTAACCTTCAAAATTTGTTCAATTTTGATGAATGAACATATTATAGTGCATTGCTTCATTGGAAAATTGTATGGTCTCACTTTCTATATAATTCCTTAGTTTGTACTCCAAAAGGTTGTCCTTTAATCAGCTTATCATAAATTGTTATTCACCTTACTCATTTATTTATTTATTTGATTGAACTTTTCTCTCTCTGGATTGAAGGTCCTGTATACTCTATTGGTTTATTGATAACAACTGCAATATTTGTACTGTTTATTGGAACTCAAATCTAAAGCAGTGTCTTCATTGCATATGATACGCATATAATACGTTTGGCACAGTAACAGCCATCCTAATTAACTTTTAGCCATGCGTTTTGTTCCCTTTGGAGTCCAGGCATTGGCAGCCCTTATCCAACAGTGGGAAACAACCTTATGTAAAAAAGATGAGAAAATGCATCAAGCATCACCATTTCGCCACAATTACCTTCTTTCAAATATATATATATATGAGAGAGAGAGAGAGACCAAATTTGTTTTGGGTTTCAGTTATGTTAATTCCTTGATCAACAGACACACGCATAGAGCAAATAGATGCTCACACAAACCATGTTCTGTATCTATAATTTTGGAATTTCTCGTATTGGTAAAGGGGAGAATCTGAATTTGTATTTTCATGGTACAATTTCTTTTGTTTTGTTAGTTCCATTTAATCAATTTAGACTTTATTCCTTTTAGCATATATGCCAAATAACATGGATTTCTCCAAGCGATTGAATTTCAACTTAAAGTATTCAAACAAGCCCATATATGGTATCTAACTGATATTCTGTATTTTTTTATCATTGCTTTATTGGAGTCTTTTTCTCAATTTTGTCGGTTGATTGATTGGTTGGTTTACTATGTGCAATGCTCCATATTATGTCTAATACGTGATAGAGATGTGAAAAATGAATGACATTATTAAATTTAACGGAATAGCTTTCTCTGATTGCCACTTGCCATATTTCTTTCTGTTCTTCCTCTCATTATTCAGAGGCTTCTATTCGCACTTCCTTTGCTTTTCTAGTTTTTCTGTTTTCTTTTATAATCAAGACTGTTGCAGAGACAATGTTAACTGATGCTACTATTTGTGGAAACAGACATCAGTTTCATAATATCGGATGCCCAGGAATGGAAAACCTGGTAAATCTTGACGCGAGAACGCAGTTATACATGTGTTGAAACATTTTTCCATGTTAATCCACTTTTTTTTTTCTTTTGGAATAAAACAACATTAATATCTATTGGATATCCTGCCGGTGATCAAATAGAACATGGTCGAACCTGCTTAAACCCTAGATGCCAATTGGAAGTCGTGGAGATCTTTCCCTTTTTGGGTTCAATTTAAGCAGCAGGTCCTGGTTTTCAATTTTAGAATCTCAGATGCAGAGAGAATTTATATTTTGTTTGGGTTACAAATATGCTTACCGACTGTTACGGAAGGTTTTTCCTCCTTAAATTTGAAGAATAAACAATAGTTCACTTTTCAGTTTTCATCCATAACTTACACCTTTTGCACTTGGATCATATTTGAAAAATTGATTGGAGGTATTGTTAGATGATTCCCAAGTCGAACTGTATCAACTAGGTACACTACAAAGTCGAATTAGATTCAGATCCTGCTGTCCAGTCAGAATCAAAGGCAATGTAAAATCTCGATTCTAGGTCAGAAGATATTTGGAATGGTCACATTGCAGCTGCCATTGGAATGTAAGAGATAAATATATAGATAGCAATCTTGTTTGCATGATGTAGTCAAACTTCAATCATAGAGTGATTCACAGATCACAGAGTCCAGAAAAGTAAATGTATTATTTAACATGATTTTATTTCACCATGGGATGGAAGATGTAGCACTTGTTCCCATTATAGTGAGAAATTCCTTTCAGGCCTTTGACATCAATAGTAGCTATTTTAGCTCAAATTATTACATCTCAAAGTAGGATTTAAGTGTAAATCCAATCCTAAAAAATAAAGCCAGTATGCTATTCCCTATTCATCCTGCATCAACGTCTCTCCGTATTTTGACTATTATCTTTTCTTTTAATATAAAATGCTTCAACATTGAAATTTTGCTGTATGTAAGTGTTTGTTTTGTTCTAGTTCCAGCAATGCTCAGCAATAAAACATCTTGGTTGAATTGACTTTTTGGCTATGATCTCTCTGATAATTCAATGCTTTTGTGCCTTGCTTGTTTATTTTCTTCACCTCCACAGTTCCTCTTTATTTAGCTCCTTGATATACTTCTCAGCAAACCCCAAAATTTCTAGATTTTAGTATATATAGTTGGAGTAACTCCCTATTATTAAGTTTAATGCATAAAATTTTTAACTGCTTATCCGGATTAATGCATCCAGCAGTTACTCCCTACTGAACTTGTTAGAATGATTCTGACATTAGTAAAATTTCTAACAAGAAGTATCCTTATAAAATTTCTAATGGGAATCCATGTGTCAAAATCCGGATAACCTATTATACATGACATTGTTGTTAGTAAGTTGGAGTAACAGCTGGATGTGGTGGGTTTGTTATTATTAATTGTCATGGTCAATGGGGAAGGTGAAAATTCAGAATGATCCTACCTTTTATTAATTGGCATTACAAAATTACTGGTAAGAAGATGGTCAATCGTGTTAAATTCAAGAATAATCTTAACCTTGTCAATTTGTATCTGAGAATTACAGGTAAGAAAGTGATTAATATGCTTGGCTACTGAACTTGTTTAACACCATCCATCTTCTCTCTGTTACTTTTGACTGTCATGGGAATATTATGCTTTAATTTATAGCTCACCATAAAGGTGAGCAAGATGCAGCCTATTCCTCAGATCTGGTGCAGTATAAGCATTAGCAGGTTTCAATGTCTAGACTTTTGAGCTCAATACGTACAATATTATTGTTACTAAATTCTTTTTCTTTTATTTTTTTCATTCTAAGGCCAAAAGAAAATCTTTCTGGTATTCAGGAGATAAATATATTATGGTATTTCTATTATATATTCTTCTTAGAGATATTGTGCCATGGTTCCTGCCTCTTTTCGCTTTTCAAGTTTGATAGTTGGAGAGCACCTATCCCTCAGATCTGGTGCAGTATAAGCATTTATAAAGTTCTTACACTCTCCCTACGACTTAGGCACTTTTCATTATCTTATAATTTTATGTAAGCCAATAATCATTTCATTTTTTGTGGATACTGAAGGTTTTCTTGATAAGCACAATGTCAGAACATATGGGCAGCAACTTCACTCAAGAAAATCTAGTATCACAAGATAGCAACAAACCTCGGAAGAAAATTGACTTCAACCGACATGGAAAAGCAATTGGAAAGAGAGCGCCTCACTTTATGCACCGTGTTGGCGAGATTGTGAAGTCACATGCGTCCATCAAGTATACTGACTGGAGGTTGGTTCCTGATCACCAGAAGGATGAAATTTGGAATGGCATATTGGTGAGTTAGACATTTTCTACATTTCTTCATTAAATTTTAAGGGATTTTTTATTTAGAAAATAGTACATTAATATATGTTTTATTCCTCTTAACATATGTTTATTGCAGAAAGAATTTGAAGTACCAACCTACATCAAAAGACATCTTCAGGGTTCAATGGCGAGTGTGTTTAGGAAGCATAAAAATACTTTGCGGAAGAATTTTTTGGACAAGTATCCAAATATAGAGGCACAAAAATTGAATATTCCTCCTAGAACAAAAAAAGAGGATTGGGAGCAATTCTGTGACAATGAGTGTGGGGAAAAAACAAAAGAACATAGAGTGAAAAATGCTGAAAACAAGAAGCGTAGTAGATGTGGCCATACTGGAGGACGTAAGAGTGCTGCAATGGTTGAGGAGGAAATGGTATGTATTCTGGTGCACCTTTGTTATAGTTCAATGGTTAAAATGATATAATAATAACCATTTATGGTACAGATTCAAAAACAAGCAGATCCTACTATTCCAATTTCACGAACTGCAGTGTGGATAGAAACTCATACTAGAAAGGATAAAAGCATATTGCCGAGCGCTGTGGAGCTGATGGTGAGATAAATGACATTAGTAAAGTTTAATGCATATACATAAATATTTCTTTATTTATTTAGTTATGTTCAACATCATATTACAGGAGAAAATTAAGAAAAAGGTCGAAGAAGCCAAAAATAGTGAAAACAATAGCGACATTCATCCGTTATCAATTGATTCTGATCCTTTGACTCAAGTTCTAGGTAAGAACTCAAATGGCAGTCTTCCGGGTGTTGGTAGCCATGTTTCTAGGAGACAGTATGAGGATTGTCTTCCTTGCCATATAATGCTATTGAATGAACGAGCGGAAAGGAAGATTACATAAAAGAATTTTGAAAGGTTGGAGTCAAAAGTTGATTTATGTTTGAACATGTGTTCGGTGAGTACCTAACATTACTTTATAAAAGCCCTAAAATATAAACTTGATTGTGTAAAATCATATTTGTGCATTAATTAATTGTTGTTATGTACTCTAGAAAAACTTCTCACAAACAGAAGCAGAAGCAATTGTTGGGTCTTCGCCGCCTGCAATGATGATGAACATGAATCTAACAAGGAAAAGACATTCCTTAGCTGAAGGAGGCTCGATGACATCTGCACGCAATGCTATTGAAGTGGCAGACAATGAGCCTACTGAAGTGGCATGCAATCAACCTACTGAAGTTGCATGCAATCAACCTACTAAAGTGGCATGCAATCAACCTACTAAAGTGGCATGCAATCAACCTACTGAAGTTGCAAGATTGTGCGAGCTGCTTGACTGGGATGGAAACTGTCTTGCAATTGCGAAGGAGGTAGTAGATCCAATCCATCGGGGTATATGTCATGGCTATGTCTTGGAACCTGATGAATTAAAGGTGAGCATGGTTACACGAAAGATGTTCTCTGCAAAGATTTACAAGGCTGATAAAAATCCAGAATCGAAAAAAATTGGAGAAGTTGCCCTCGACGATTTTCTTGTGTGGAACAAGTCCTTCGTCAAATACATGGAGCCATAGTAAGTCCTATTTTCTCTTCATTATAATTCTGCTAGTACAATAATCCGCTTCATTCTTTTATTACTGCAATATAATTTGATTAGTCCTTGACATACTTGTGTTAGCTCTATAAATTTTATTGAATTATTTTCTTTTGTTCTGAATAGGTTTCTGAGAAAACTTTTTCACTGAAGATTTGCCTTGACTTTTTGTGCGCACGAAGGAAGATTGCTGTTGATTTTTAGAAAGGCAAGCATTAGGCCATGTTTCAAATAATTTCAAATGGATTCAACTGAAGGAAACAAACATTTTTTGAGGAGCTGTTAGTAACTATAGTTGATGCTCGAAAACTTGTTATTTTTGGTATCTGTTTAACTTTTGTTTACTTGAGCATTGATGTCAAATTTTTTAAAGTTATAAAACTACTTGTAGTTTCTTTCCTATCATAATAGTGTATGAGATAGTGTCCCTGTTTTGCTCTTCATCATTTTGGCATTCAATGTGGCTTTTCTCTTGTGTGTGTTTGACTGCCTCTATTATATATGTACACTGTAAGCCAAGGAGCTTCTCGAACCTAGTAATGTGATGTACAATGGATCAAATGTTCAAATTGTTCAAATGTTCACTCATTGATTTGTGTTTAAGCTATTACTTATTTTTGTATGATTTAGAATAGAATAATAGATACGCTTACAAAATGAAATTAACAAATAAATAGGTACACTTACAAAATGTTGCAAAATTTGTCACAAGAATGATGAAAAAGTGTTACAATTTATATTTAGAAACGAGCAGAACGTGTTCCAAATTGATATTTAGAAACATTTCAAAGATGTTTCAAAAAAAATTTAGAAACACATCACATATGTTCCAAAATCTACATTTGGAACGCTGTATAACTGTTCCAAACCAAATTTAGGAACGTAGTCTAACTGTTCCAAATATTGCAACGCCACTCTTAGGAACGGTTATGATATGTTCCTAAAAATATTAGGAACATACAAAAATTGTTCCTAAAGGCCTTTTTTGGTGTAGTGCATGTCCACATTACCTCTGGGTAAATATTCTCATATAATAACCATGTTGTTACACTCTATCCAAAGAACATCTTCGACCATATTACCTCTGAGTTGTTCTCTGTATCCCCACAGTGTCCATTCTTACCACGTCCATATCACCTCTGAGTAAGAAAAATCTGCCACAAACCTCATGTTTACCATGTCCACATTACCTCTGAGTAAACGTGTCAATTCACTCTCTTAACTTATCATCTGTACCTAGAACCAAGGTGCGCCAAAGGTGGTAAGTCTACAAAAATTACAAGTTCATGACAAATGAGCCAACAAAAGTTCTTTATTTCTTTTTATCAAAAGGAGAAAAGAAGGCTACATTGAAATAACTACATCTCAAGATGGAAAAGCGATAAAAAGTACAAAGAAGGACAAAGTTAAGGGTCGACAGACAACTCGTCTATACAGCGCTTCAAAGCCTCGGCCCTGAATTTAATAGTCGCTAAAACCCGATGCTCAGCCTCGTGATGCGTAGCCTCCTTTTCCTCAGAGGCGATATCAACTGCATGCTTGTCATCCAACTCCTTCTTTTGGTGGAACAAATTGGCTACATGACGGGTAAACTTTGTCGCTTCCTCCTAGATGTGATCGATCTGCGTAATAAAAACATGTAATATATTTTCCTTTGATAAGAGTAGTTGTCTCTCTTTATTTTTGGATATGGATATTTTTACCAATGCTATTATGGACGTAGTAAAAATATTCTACGAGGATCCATTAGTAGAGAGTTTAGACACCTTATTGAAGGTAATGTACATGTTTAAATAACCCATAAAGGAAACTTTTTTTTTCCATATTTTTAAGTAACATGGATGCTAAAGAACAAGGTGCATGGTTGTACATTTATGCTTTTATTGAAGTGGCATATAGGAAGTCTATTGGACCCGAAATGCATCTATCGCACATTTCTAGAGGGAGATGCCACGTGTCATAGCTTGTACTTCTTACTTTTTTGTTTGGCGATAAGAGGAGCCATTGGCTGCGTCAGGTCTTGGACAAGGTCGAGATGAACTTCCATGACCTCTTCCCGCGATGTCCTGAATGGGACCATCTATGTCGCATTGTTGCACTCTGGTAGGAGGTTGACGACTTCTATCATGGCCCTTGGGTTCGGGACTACACCATCTTGTTCTTCTATCCCGCGGAGGTTGCCAAACTGTAGTGACACCATAATAGCAGCCACCATCTTCTCTTCGAAGTCGAGGGTGATGGCTTTTGAATTAATCAGCCGCTGAATCTGATTTTTGAGTACATAACAGTTCTTCGTTGGATTATGAATATACTGATAAAAGAGACAGTACTTCGGGTTGTCGATCCTGCCTACTTCCTTTGGACGATTGGGCTCAGGCAGTTGGAGTATGCCATTCTTCATCAAGACATTGAATATATCGATGACTTGGTCGTCGTTAAAGGAATAAGTTTCCTTTGGTCTAGGCGGTGCAGTCGTCTGCTGCGCCGTCGATCCTTTGGCTACGTTGACGATAAGGGACTCCTTCCCCTACCGCCGCGGCAATTGTCACACCCCAGTTCCAAAAATACGAAACTGAACCACGTGGCAATGGCCAGCAAGTACTACTCTAATGGTTAACCCTATTTAATAGAACCATTGAGGTCACACTTAATCTGTAAAGTACAACAATAAGGAATAATGCCCAAAATCTCAAGTAAACTAATCTCATCCACATAAACACATCAAGATCACATAAAGATAAAAGTCTAGCAAATGTGTTGAAATAAATAAGTCTGAATATAAACAATACAATACTGAATAGAATGTCTTATGGAACAGTCCCGCTAGTACAAATCTGGAATGAAAGGTAATGCAGAAAGATAAATAGATTTGATCACCGGCTATCTAGATAATGGTAATCAGAATCAAATGAAGAGCTCTACCACTGAGATCAAGGGTAGTCTCCTGGGAGAATCTCATCCTCAGCTGCTAATCCTGCTCCTGAATTAACTCTAGATCCGTAAATCTTCGGGTACTCCTCCTCACCTAAATATGGAGGGAAAACTAGGTCCTTAGTGGGACACAACAAGGTACATAATATGTAAGCCAAGACTAGCGAATCTACTAGGACCAAATAAATCTATAAGAATTAACTGCAAAGGTCTAGAAGTACTTATAACGTTGATGGATTAAAATGATGACCTAGTTGTCTTATTCTTTTTATTGTCTAAACATACCATATATCTCTTGAAGGTAATTTCTGGGAGTCTTTTTATCAGCTTTTTAGTACATAGCCTTGAGAAAGTGTCCATATTTGTATGTCGTAGCCTCATATGTCATAGATAGTTTTTATTCTAATTGGCTACTAGGCATTTACCTGTATTGTTAATATGTTCTAGAAAAAAACATAAATATTATCTTCTCTGATCCCTTCTATACGGGATTCCCAGTAGATATCTCATATATAGAATATTTGTCTTTCACAAAATTGTTGCCATAACCATTATCTACTAAATCATTTATGTTATATAGGTTTTCAATTCTGTGACTAGACAAACGTCTTTTATTTCTGGATAAGGAGACATTCCAACAGTGTCGTTACCTATAATATCACCTCTTAGATTGTTGCCGAAGGAAACATATCCTTCTTTCTTCATTGATAGAGATGCATCTCCAGTCTTGTGCCATGAACATCCACTATCGAGTATCCACTTGCTTTTAGTATGAGAGGGCTAATGGTCCACCTACAAATGAGTAGATGAATCCTTTGGTACCCATTTCTTCAAGGGTCCATTATGATTAGTCTTAGGAATCCAAGCAAGTAAATTTGTGTCAACCAGCTTTCTAACTCTACAGTACTGTGATACATGTCCATATGTACCACAGTATGTGCATACAATTTTTGAAATTGTGTTTCTGGTTTCTGTGTTGACAAATTTTTTGTGTCTTTCTTTGAAACCTGTATGCGAAAGCATAATTGTGAGAAGCGTGTTGCTTAGGTGCTTTCTTTGGTTGTCCTTTATGGCATATGCTTGGTATAAGGACTAACCTTAGGTGTATACCAGGGATGACATGTTTGCCTAACTTTATCTCTAATTTTTTAGAGATCACACAAGACTCCTCATATTTAGCAGTTATATTTATGAGTCTTTGTTCAGTGACTAAGTATCTTTTATTCTCTCTGTCATAAAGTTCTTGCACCTTGACATAATCTTTTTTTCTTTCTTCTCTATTGTGAGGATAGCCTCATGACAGTCCAATTTAAGTTTGGCTATTTCCTCTGTGTTACCGGTAGTAGATGTCTCTTTAATGTCTTCAATAAGATTAGACAGTCTAGCTACTTCGGTTGTGTGTACCTTAATCTTTTAGCAAGATTGCTTGTATTAGTCCAACACATTTATGTGCTCTTCAAGTAGTTCTCCAAAGGCATTTTCTAACTCATCGAAAGTAAAATTATCATAGAGAGGGTTCTCAGATACCTTATCGAATGCCATCAGACAACATTTGCACTACTGATGTGTTTGTCCTTCTCCTCTGATTCATCGGCCTCACTTTCGTACCAGATGCTGGTGTTAGCATACTTTCTACTGGTTGTAGCTTTTCTGCTCGATCTTGATCGGTCATATGACTGCTCTTCTATGATAGTGGACAATTCTTTCTTATATGCCCTGACTTCTTGCAACCGAAGCAGATTGTTTCTTCTTTGTTGCTTTCATGGATGTTCTTCTTCTATCGGTTTGATCTCTCAAACTTCAAGAACTTTCTGAAATTTTTGACCAGTAGGGCCTGTTCATCACCATTAGACTATTTTTTATTAGAATCATTATATGAGACTCTTTTGGCTAGAGCTTTGAAGGCAATTAATTTTTCTTTGGGAGTTGCTTCTTCAAATTCTTGCAAGTCTAGCTCATGGGTCATGAGCTTGCCGATTAGTATCTCTAATGTCATCGTGGTGAGGTTGTTTTTTTCTATGATCATGGTGGCCTTTGGGTTTCAGCTCTTTGTTAGAGCCCGTAGTACCTTTCTAATCTTCTCATGATTGTTGTAATTATTACCAAGAGATTGTAAAAGATTAGTAATATAAAAAAATAAGTAAATATGTGTGTAATTGACTCACCGGGTTTTATCTTAAAGGATTCGTATTCCTATGTTAGTCTAATGATTTTGGATTCCTTCATTTGGGAAGTCTCTTCATGAGTTACCTCAAGAAGTCTCCAAATTTTATTAGACGTCATACAGGTTGATACGCGATTAAACTTTGTCAATTGCACATAATAGTGCATTGATGGCTCATACATCTAGACTAGCCTGTCTTTTCATGCTCCGTGTAATTTTTATGTGGCTTGTCTACTACTACACCATCAATCACTGTTCTAGGCGGTTTCTTATAACCGTCTATAACTATCGACCAAAGATCGAAGTCTAGAGATTTTAGAAAGAAACTAATCCGTGTTTTCCAATAGGTATAATTTATTTTATCAAATAGTGGGGGTCTATTTGTGGATTGCCCTTCACCGATGACTATCGATTTAAAGACTACCATAGATATATAATCTCTATATGGTTATGTATACGTATAACCTGCTTTGATACCAATTGTAGGACCGTTAAGCACCTCTAAAGAAGGATAAATAGAGTGTGTACTTGTGCGGCGAAAAATATCATAAAATAAAATTTTAAGCACTATATACTATAACAGGTAAATGATCGTAAATAAATTACAGCAAAGTAAGAATCAAGAAAATCAAACTCAGCGACACAGGGATGTATACTGGTATCCCTCTGAGAGGACTAGTCCAGTCTCAAGTACTCTTGCTCAATTTTAATCCACTATGTCGCAAGCTAATTGGGAGCTTGTAGTCTTTTACAAAACTGTGCTTAGCGACGAGCACATGACCGACTCCAGAGGACAATTTTAAAAAATTGAATATTTTCTGAATACAGCCTTCGGTACAACTTTTTAGTGCCAAAACTCTAGATTGAACAAAACTGTACTGGCTTTGGCTAAGAGTGGTATAGGCTTGATTTGAAAGCTTTAGCTCGTAGAAAACACTTAAAGAGATAGAGAAGAGATAGTGAACAAGTGATTTAGAAATAGAAAAGTTCTTGTATAATTATAGTATTTTTGTAGACCAAATTTGAACAGAGTTCGGGATGAGTTTCGGATGCAGAAATATCGCATTCGAATGTTGGATGCATATTTGGAGGGATTTAAAATCAAAAATCAAACTAACTTAGACCGAACTTGGGCTGAGTTCTGTCCTAGTTCTGTTTGGTCAGAACTGTATACTATAGGCTAAATTTACATAGGTTTTGGGCTTTTTAGAATGTAGACTTTTGTATATGTGGATAGATAGGCTAATTTATTTGTGGACTGAGAAAAGCCTAAGCCAGTACCAATCCTTATCTACCTTACATATTTTCCTAAACTCAATAAAATAAATATATAAAAGAAAAAAATATAAAAAGCTTGATCTTGATTCCAGTACGTTTGGTTCTTGATGACAATGCGATGTTTGTACTTTGTAGTAGTAGGATGCAGATTTAGGATGCAGATTCTTCTAACTTGAAACCTGTAAACTCATAGCAGTAGTATTTTGCGTATCGACCAATGTTGACGCTGACTATCAAAATCAGGTGTGATTATTAACTAACGGACCAATAATAGGCTCCACAATCCTCGAGAAGTTTTCTACGAACCTCTGATAATATCCGACAAGTCTGAGAAACTCCTAACCTCCGTAACTGACGTAGGGGTAGGCCACGTCTTCACTAATGCAATCTTCTTAGGGTCCACTGCTAATCCATATCCAGTAATAATATGCCCAAGAAAAGATACCTTGCTCAGACAGAAATCACACTTACTGAGTATACAGTCTTTCCATCTTCAATGTCTCCAACACGATCCTGAGATGCACTACAAAAATTTGTCAGATTAGCGACGTTTCAAAATGTCGCTAACCTCGGTAAAAACGTCGCTAAGTGAATTTAGCGACGTTTTGGGCGACGTTTTGGAAACAACAAAAAAAATGTGTCACTAAACGAGAAAACGTCGCTAGGACGACGTTATGTGGCGACGTTATTAACGTCGCTAATTAGCGACGTTATTTGCGACGTTTTAACGTTGACGCTAATTAGCGACGTAAAAGGCAACGTTATTGTGTGGTCGTCGTTTAGCGACACTGTTGCGACGTTTTGCCGACGACGTCCCTGACATCAAATTTGGTGCCACGTGTTGCCACATCAGCATTTAGCGACGCATTTAGCGACATTTATTAACATCGGTTCTATTTAGCGACGAATACTAACGTCGCTAAAAACGTCGCTAAGTTAAAAAAATATAAAAAAATAGGTTCCAGAATACAAATGGAGCTGGAGCCTGAGCCAAAATACAAAATACAAAATACAAAATACAGAATCCAATTCCTGGGTTCGTCGACCCCCTCGGTGGAACACTCAACACCGGCACGCACAATACATTCCAGAATATACAAAAAATATAAAAAAAAAAATGCTATCCGTAACGAACAATGTCAATATATAATATCCTCAATAAACCAAATCAATATCCGCAAATACATACAAACTCAATATCCTCAACGAAAAAACAAAATATTCCCAAATACGTACAAAGTCAAAATATAGTACAGTCCAAAAATGCAAAAACAAAACTACTGATAGCCTGGAGCTGGACCCGGTGCTGGAGCCGGAGCTGGAGGAGGAGCGCCACCAAATGACCGTTGTCGCAACGTCAGGATCGTCTGATACTCCTCCGGTGACAACAGGTGGACGAGCATGTCCTCCCGTGCACCGTCGGATGTAGACGATGCTTCCGACGTACCAGCAGACGGTCGCTTCGAAGCCATCTCCTGGAACTGCTGTATCTACTCGACCAACCGCTGCGTAGCCTCTTGCGTAGCGCGGGTCATCTGTCGCAGCACCTCCGTAGTCTCCTCCAGCCTCTCAAAGCGTGAGATGAGCGCAGAATTATCTGTATGCGGTGCCCCCATCCTCTGCAGCTTCTCGTCACACAGAGCTGCGATATGCGCATCGACACTCTGCTGGTAGCAGAGCGACTCCTTAGTCTGTGAGGGGCCGGGCACACTAGTGGCGGCCGCAGAGGCCTGTGACACAATGAAGTCACCATAGGAGCCCGTACCATAGTATGTACCCCTATGCATGCCACCAACGGCCCTCATCCACAGCTCGTCATCTGACTGAGCTACGACAGCCGGGGACTGCTGGGAAGTGCTAGCACCAGCTCCCTCTGACCATGTCGGTCCTGCCTCCCTAAGCCTCAAAAACTCGGCCTAGAAATAATATCTATATGAATTCTCACGTGGTCGCTAAAAACTAATATTAATGAACTAGCATAAAGTAAAACTTCTAAAACTCGGCCTAGAAATAACATCTATATGAATTTTTTACGTAACTAAAAATTAATATTAATGAACTACTATTAAGTAAAACTTAAGTAGGTGTCCCGGGCCTTGTCGTCTATGAACCGCTCCCCCTTCGTGTGCGTGGCGAGGAACAAGGTCACCATATTCGGGTCTTCTCCCGATTCAACTTGTTACGAAATTATTATATGATTTGTCAGTTAAGTTGAAAGAAATTATTACTATAAAGTATTAATTATGGGTATACGGCGAGATACGTACCATATGGGTGAAGAAATCCATGACGGACCGTGATCCACACCACTACGACCCCGCCTGTCGCGCTCTTTTAGACTTCGCGGACTTCTCCTTGTATGCTTCCTCCTCGAATCTCCTCTTCATTACCGCCTAGTCGGCGACAGAGATCCAACCCTGAATATGCTCTCCGGCGGTCGCGATCCTTTTGGTCGAGGATCGCATCCCTAATGAGCTTGCTGGCGACGCTGAAAAATATAGCCTCGACAGCAACGACACGGTGGAGAGGGAAGAAGTAAGTCTGCTAAAAAAATCATAGAAGTACGTAAGTTATAACATAACATACTAAATATTAAAAGAAAATAAACTTTTACGTACCGAAAAGTGCTCAAACCAGAAGGCCTTCTTGTCGGCCGGGACATCCCTCCAGTTGATCCAGGGCCCCCCGTAGTTCTGTCGCAGGAATGTACCCAGCGACCGGTGTACGGAGGAGGGATGATACCTGTAAAATGGAAATTAAAATTTATTAAACAAGTTTATAATAAATTTAAACTAATTAAATGCAATAATTTTACTTACCGCCTAGTCCGAGTACAGGCCCAAATCTCCAACCTCAGATCCCCCTCCGGGCGACACGGGGGATCTATCTCAAATAGGAGCTGCACTATGCCCCTGTCCCGCCCCCTGCCCCTGTTCCTGTCCCTGCCCGCAGCCTGCCCCTCGGCCTCGCTCTCGCCCTTGGCGTGGGCCTCGCCATCGCCCTCGACCTCGATGTGGGCCTCAGCCTCGGCCTGCTCCTCAGTAGTGTGGTCGACCTCTGGAATACTCGACGGTACTGGCTGCGTGAAGAAGAAGGCCCTAGCCTCGAACTGCTAAAGCCGGGTATGGAGACACTACCGCCAACTAGACCGCTAGTGTATACTGGAGTGCGGGGGGATGAGGAGTCGGTAGGAGTGGTAGATGGAGACTGTCGGGGTCGTCGACTCCCACCAGCACCGGAACCAAATGATCCACGTCGAGCCATATCTGAAAAAATACAGAAGTATACCATACTACATCTTAGAAAAACAAAAGTATACCATACTCATCTGAAAACGTTGCTAAGTAAACCATACTATATCTGAAAAAAAAAACCATACTACATCTGAAAACGTTGCTTATTAATGTCGCTAAAAAAAAAGTAAACCATACTACATCTGAAAAAACAAAAGTAAACCATACTACATCTAAAATTAAACATATTCAACCCTCTTCTGAAAATTCATCTTGTTTCGATTCCTCTTCCTTTTCCTCTTCACTTCTATCATCTTCCTCTTTCTCTTCTGATACTTCTACCTCTTCCAATTGATGAAACATGTCATGAGGAACTTCCGTTGAGTCTACATCGACAATATTTGTAATAAGAGGTAGTTCGTCTTCCTGATAAGCTATCTCGTCGACATCGAAGGTATTCCGAGCTTTAGTATTACAGACTGCCCACCAATCTGATCTCCCGGCTCCTCGTTTTGGATAGCAGGTAAAGTAAAAGTTGACAAGGCTTGCTAGAACAAACGGCTTATAAGCTTGATATCGACGACGATAATTTATGTCAACACGACCATGTTTGTCAACTCTCCAACCTCGACCTTGGATCGGATCGAACCAGTCACATCTGAACAAGACGATCTTACAAGGTTCTATAGCATAATTGTATATCAGTTCCACAATCTCCCGTAAGACGCCAAAGAAGTCATTGCCTGGGTCGACGTCTTTGTAGTTTGAAGATTTTATGCACAAACAGCTATTCTTCGTAGAATCCAAATCTAAGAAGTCGTCTCTTATTCGAGCATTTGTTGACTTGAACCTGAAACCATTTACGCAGTAACTTGGCCAGGTCTTCACTTGATAAATTGGCCCCTTGGCTAGAGTTTTAATATACTCATTCTCAAGGATTGCCTCCGGACGATCAACCTAAATACCATATAAAGCATTTTTGACTTGAACCAGAAACCATTTACGCAGTAACTTGGCCAGGTCTTCACTTTGTCCTCCTTGTCCAGCGAGTAAATTGCCTTAGGCCGTAAAAGCTTTCTCTTCCCGTTGTCTATCATGTGCAATGTAGGGCGTCTACATATTTCGGCTAAGTCTAATCTAGCCTTCTGATTGTCTTTTGTCTTTCCCTTGACGTCTATTACAGTATTAATTATGTTATCAAACACGTTCTTCTCGATATATGACGTCAAGGTTATGTCTAATCAAATTTTTGCTCTAATATGGCAGATCCTAGAATATACTCCTTTTGGTCCAGTTATGATCTTCGCCAAATCCTTCACAACGGCTGCTCGTTGTAGGATCTTCAATAGCGCTTGGGATTTCTTTTACTTGCTCCCATGTGTCCTCTCGGACCACATTGGCGGTGGATCGCCCTTCTCCATAGCTCGCACGTAATGCAGTTCTGTTTCTACGGTACGGATGGTCTTTTGGCAAGAACTGTCGTGACAATCAAAGAAGCATGGCTTTCCTCCGTGTCTCAAACGAAAAGCCTTAGTGCGGTCCATACAATACGGACATGAAAGCCGACCATGAGTGCTCTATCCAGATAACATTCCATAAGCCGAAAGTCATTGATTGTCCACATTAGTGCTGCCCGTATCTGAAAATTCTGTTTTTTCGAAGCATCATACGTGTACGCCCCTGTTTCCCATAGCTGTTTCAGCTCATCTATCAATAGCTGTAAGTACACGTCGATGTTCCTCTTGGGTTGTTCGGATCGGGGATGATAATAGTTAAGAATATGTAATGTGTCTTCATACACATCTACGGCGGTAGGTTGTACAGAGTGAGGATTACCTGCCAGCATAAATATTGGGAGCTGAAAGACCAAATGGGGGTGAAACCATCAGAACAGAGCCCCAAACTTACATTACGCGCATCAGAAGCGAAATTAGGATATGCTCGATCAAAGTGCTTCCACGCTCTCCATCAGATGGGTGATCCAACACTCATTCGGTCTGTTGTCGCTTATGCCAACTCATATTTTTGGCAGTCTCTTTTACATGAACAATCTCTGCAATCGCGATCAACGGCAAGTAGTGCATTGAAGCAGTCGGTCTTCTAGACTTGCCTGCAGCAGTTGGCTTGTAGCGATCAGCACAGAATCGCACACTTCTGCATCCTTGTGATCTTTGTAGTAAAGCATGCATCCGTTCTGACAGCAATCGATCTTGTCGTATCCCATCAGAGGGATCTCACCATCCTCTTAGAGCGGTAGAAGTCTTTCAGTAACTTGGCACCCTCGACAAGATATCGGTAATCAACTCGAGCACTCTATTGTAGCATTCTTGTGACATGTTAAAGTTAGACTTTATGCTCAAGAGCCGAGTGATCACCTCTAACGGTGAATGGTCCTCACAGCCAGGGTAAAAAGGAGTCCTTGCATTCTCCAACTCCATGAACTTCGTGGCATCGGCATTCGGTGCCTCCTCAGCTGCATCACGATTGTATGGATCGAAACTAGGCCCCGCAGCGTCGAAGACCATGTTCACGTATTCGTTGTCGACACCAGTTGGTTGTGGACATTCATATAAGGCTCCACATAAGGCTCCGCTTGGAATGCTAAAGGTACAAGCTCTCCGTGTGCGGTCCATTGGTAGTAATTCGGAAGGAAACCCTTTTTGTATAAGTTATACGTCACATCCAATTCTGGTTGAAACTTCATGTTCTGACATTTTGCACACGGACACTTAATGTCCATGCGTCCATGGATTGAGGAAATGCCTTCGCGAATTGGAGGAATTGTTCTACTCCGGTGATGTATTCATCTCGCACACTGCACCTGTCATCTCGAATGTTGTACATCCACGAACGGTCTAACAGATACATGGATATAGCCATTTCTAGATATCTGCAAATATGAATAAACTTTAAAACTAAAATGAATATACTACATACTACGACCGTGACTCGGGACCATTCCTATGAGTCGGGACCATTCCTACTACATACTACATACTAAAATGAATAAACTTCAAAACTAAAAGAATATACTACAACCTAAAACGAATATACTACATACTACGGCCGTGACTCGTGACCATTCTATGAGTATCGGGATCAAGGAAACTACGTGTTACAAATATCGGCACTATCGGTACGTGTTACAAATATCGACACTATCGTGTTCCAAATTAACCAACCAACAAAACTACGTGTTACAAATATCGGCACTATCAGTACGTGGTTCCGAATCGGAGAATCACATTTTTGGTGTCGAAAAAAAATAACTATTACTAAATTATCAGATTTTTTGGCACTATCGGTGCCCCTAACCCCCCCCCCCCCCCCGCACCCTTCCCTCCCGACACCACCCCTAACCCTAACCCAAACCCTATCCCTAACCCCTCCTCCACCAGTCCCCCTCCCCTCCCAGCCCCCCAACCCCTATACCACCCTAACCCTAACCCTAACCCTATCCCCAACCCCTCCCCCACCATCCCCCCCCTCACAAGCCCCCCCCACCTCACCCCAGCCGCTCTCACCCCCCGCCCCCCTAACCCTCCCCTTCCCCCAGTCCCCCTTCTCACCCCCAGCCGCCTCACCCCCTACCCACCCCCAGCCTGTAGTGCCCCGTCCCTACATCGTGCTCCGTACTTGTCCACGGGGTGCGAGAAAGGAACACTGTCGCTATCGATTCGGTCGGGACCGATAGGTCGGGATCGACCGAGTCGATCGAACGGGAATGGTTGAATTAAGATCCATTCCTCGTTATGGAATGTCTTCTTCGAAACCAAGTCCCATATTCAGCGGGTTGTGCCTCGAGGATTGACTCTGCGGCTGAGTCGGGAGAGACCTCCCGTTGCTCTGTTTCACGCCGCTTGCGTTGGTTTTGGCTTTGTTTTCTGAATGCGCTTTCGTGAATGTTTTTGATGGTTTTCATGGCTTGCATTTCGAACTCGTATTTCCTATCGAACTCCTTGAATAATGCAGTGTTCTAATCGGTTGCTTGTGCGATTTCAGGTAATCGCGTAGGCGACGTCTAGCGCGACCAACAAGTTCTCTCGCCGAAGTAAACTCAAGGTGAGTGGCTGACCCTTCTCTTCTTGACCCTTCTTTGGTAAATCGATAGTGTTGTTGCGGATTAAAGATTGAATGCAAGGGCACGGGCACGGTAAAATGATTGAGTTTTAAAGAGAATGTAGGCTATGTCTTAATAACGAAAAAAAAAAAATGGTCTTTGTACGGTCATTGGACAACTTGTTGACAAGGTAAAGTTTCCCGCACGGCAACCCGGGGCCACAGGACCGTTGCGGCCAAGAAGAAGACATCTCATAAGCTGTGCTGGGCACAATGTTAGGCAGGACTTGCAGCGGGGCTCGTTACTCGCACCGAAAGGGCCTCGTCTAATAAAAGCAAAAAGGAGTCCACGATGGCTCTGGAGCCAGTGACCAACACACGAAATATTGCACTTGGTATGTAAATGATAACAATTGACAGGAAGAAATGGTAAGTTTATAAGGCGCGGCACGGGCCGCCGTGGGTAAGATTCAGCGTAAATTTTATTATGCTTGTGCTTGTTTGAAATTCATTAGGATGGTTAGAAACATTCATACTCTAAGTCACATAAACTCTTCAACCAAATGAGAGCTTGGAACTTAAATAGCCACGCACCAGTACAAAGTGTAATGTACTGATCCTCGCTCTCCATATAGGTACCCCGAACTACGAAGGGCGTGCCACTTGAAAGCTCAAGGCGAAGTGAACCCTTTTGAAGTCTCGTCCGCGTGTGAAGGCTTGTGTTTCTAGTTCCTTTTGAAGAAGACTCGTACTCAGTCCAAAAGAAGACATGGCGACTCGACTTCCCACGATAGCAGGTGGAAATATGTAATGGTTTTTGCTTATAAAAAGGGATGTAATGTATGGAACGACTATCTCATCAGCGTTCATTTTGTAAGTCGAGTATGTTGTAGCCCGCGCGGCAATGATTGTAAAGAAGTCCATGTAAAGTTTTTATTATCAATGAAAAAGTCCATTTCTATTTCAAATGTGTCATTCAATTTCTCTGCGTACTCTAATTTGATGTTGTGTTTCGGATAACCTTATGACTATGCCTTGTGCGATCGCAACTTAGGTTCGTACGCATCACGCCCGGAGGACGACTATCGATGGAATCGGGCGTGACATAATGGTATCAGAGCACGGCTTTACATCCTTTGGCCTCGCGTCTAGAGTTCCAAACCTTTGACCTGCATCGATGAGATAAGTTTTTCATACAATGAGTTCGTAATAATTTGTGACTGATGCGTTTGCCTTCGTATCGCAGAAGTGACGGAACCCACGGCCGAGCAAGAACAGAGCGCTTCAAGCGGCTCTAGTAGTTCGCATCGTCCGCAGGTCGGACCTTCTAATGATACCATCGAAAGGATGCTGCGCATGATGGAGGTACAGCAAAACCAGTCCGAGAACCGACATCAACAAGTAGAGGAACGACAGGCCCAGTTTGAAGCTCGCTTTGATGCACATGCCAAACTTCAGCAAAAGCAGCTAGATATCCTGCAGCAGATCGTCTAGACAATGACGGCCAACGGGAATTCTATGACTACGCCTACCGTCACCATGCCGGCGATCCAACCCATTGATGTCGCACGGAGGATCCCGAGCGTCAACAAGCGACACCGAAAAAGTATAACTTTGAAGTGTCAGAATTCAAGAAGGCGTGCCGTACTTCCTTCAGCGGCACCGAGGGTCCCTCCATGGCAATCGACTGGTTGGAAGAGCTGGAAGATCACTTGAGTTGCTCGGCATTGAAGAATCCAAGCAAGTCACCTGCGCACAACTTAACTATGGTTGAACGCGCACGACGGTGGTGGGTGCGCAAGCGAGCGATCGTACCGGACAACAACACCGCCGATCTCTTGGGCCACGTTCCACAAAGCTTTCGAAGTCCAGTACCTTCCGTCAGCCGTTCGTCAAGCGAAGGAGAATGAATTCATGCAGTTGAAGTAAGGAACAGGACAGTGGAACCGTATGCCACATAATTCAACAAGTTATCTAAGTTTGTTGGCCAGTTTCTGCCTACTGAAGAGTGCCGTGTGCGACGGTTCGAAGTGGGTCTGCGACACTCTATCGGTGCGCATGTCGGGGTCCCGGAGTACAAGACCGTGGGCGAGGCTCTGAATCACGCGCTTCGCCTTGAGAACCTATCCTTCCGGTGCTGACGACGTTGTGCGCCACTCCAATCACAAACGTCCTAGCCATACGGGAGGCAAACTACGCTTCAAAGCGTCCACACACTAGCAACTACCAAGGTCGGAACCCGTTACCACGATGCAGAAATTGCCACCAGCTTGGGCATACTAATGACCACTGCTTCGCCAAGACAGAGTGCTACGCTTGCGGGTAGAAGGGTCACCTTGCTTGAGATTGCCAGAATCCCCGACCGAATCGTAACGCGCCACCACAACAGTATCGCCAAGAGAATCTAGGGCAGGCGCCCCGACCTCCTCCGCGCACTCAACCTGCACCACAAAATGGCCAAGATCGTGCCCCAACACTCAGGGCCGTGTCTACGCCATGACTCGAGACGAAGCGCTGGCGTCAGATACCGTAGTATCAGGTATACTAAAATTCAATAATGTGCCTCGTGTGTTATTTGATTCAGGCGCTTCACATAGTTTTATATCGATGGACTTTGCCGCCGAGCACAAATTTTCTATAATATCATTAGATCTCGAACTTAGCGTAAGCACGCCTTCGGGCACACCTATTCTCACAAACTTAGCTTGCGCCGGCGGGATTTTCTGTATCGGTGTAACACCCAGTTTTCTGAAATTGGGGTATTTTTGAAAAATTGTTATTTTTATTATTTATTAATGGTATATTAGTCATGATATGATTTTTGGTGATTTTTAGTTAGTTAAAACTATTTTCTAAGTCATGACTTATGACTTTGTGATTTTACTAGTATAACCCTAGTGTAAACCCTAGTTATTCCATAACCTAGAGACTGCCATGACCATGTAAGCCTAACCAAGTGATTAGGATACCATTTGAGCACTTTTTATCCTAAAAGGTATTTTGGTAATTTTCTAGGATTTATTTGAATTATTTAGATTTATGTGATTTATTATTATTTAATTAGTTGATTAGTGTCATGTTAGATCCTAACCTAGGTTAGCACTAATCTAGAGGTTAGACACTAACCTAGAAGACTAAGGTTAGATGTTAGCTTTATGTATAAATATCTAGTTTGATAAATATCTAGATATTACTTTTAGATATTTTAGAAAAACCTAAATATCTATTCCCTTAGTCAAAGACTTAGGGGCTAAGCTAGCAAGGTGGAAAGGGCCCTAAATATCTACCCCTACCCCCCCATGGCAGCCAACCCATGCCCCCATCCTATATGCACACCCTCCTTCATTCATGCCTCCTTTTTATTTCACCAAAAACCTAGTTTTCTACACAACTTCACACCTTCACCATTTAACCAAATTAGCTCCAAATTGAGCCTAGTTTCTTGCATTGGAACCCCCTACCATTAAGGATGCTCAGGGAGGCTAGCTAGCAAGGTTGAAGATCAATTTGGCCATCTCAAGTGAAGAGGACAAACCCTCCTACCTTGGTTTCATTGGATTTTGCACTCATAGGTAACATGCCCTAAAACCTATTAAGATTGTGTTTTCCCGTCATAATTGCATGCATATAGGTATACCCTAACTGTGGGTCAAGTTTGGTAGGATCTAGGTTGGATTTGGTGTCCGTATCGGACACGTATCTGTGTATTTAATTAAGTGTTTGGTGAAATGTCACTATGTTTGAAAGTTGTTATTTTCTAAAACAAATTACACATTTGGGTAGCCCTTAGCATGCTAGACACGAAACCCTAGGACTGAGCAC